>APFE031173489.1:147533-180266 GCA_000404065.3 Pinus taeda
ATAATAAATACATAACCTATTACAGTCCTTACCTTCACAGTCATGGTTAAAAAAGGGTAGGGGCATCCAGGAAGATGTTAGATACTCAAAACATATTGCACCTTTGAAAACTATCAAAACATAATAACATAGATTAAACACAATTGACCAATGCTTTTATACACACGTTTTTTGTTTTTTGAGATCATTCCACCTCCGAACCTCGTCCATTGTACATTACAATTGTTCACACCTAAAAGATGGAACGGGTGGGTTTTTCTTTTATCTCTGTGAGGTCAACCCACTGCTCAAAATGGAGTCCACGATGGAGAGTACAAGTTTTTCTTCACATAAAATGTTTAACATTTTTTGGCTTATTTTTCTATACAACAGTGAGCAATCCAGTGGTGTGAAGAATGTGCAAGACTTTAATGGCTATAAGAACTATTTAAAAAAATATATATGTTTATTAGGCATCTTTCAAGCAACCGAGATAGTGATAGCGTAATGATTTGTGGAACGCAAGTTTTTCAAAGACGTTAACAAGCATTAGGGTTCCACCATACCATGCTAGTCAATCCACTTGCGTTGATCTCCATTTGTCCCACCTTTTCCTTACTACGCTACATGGAACGGTTCAAAACGTGTTAGCCTTGGGAGTTATTTAGGAATGTGTAAGTTGGGGAGCAAGCCATTCCATATCTGGTTCCCTCGGTTATAATTTAACGATGAGCCATTACATATAATATGAAGATGCAAGATGTCAAGTGTAGATTATTAAACTGATTTAAAAGAAGGTCTATCGGCTTAAATATCTAATAAATATGGACGTAGACATAATATATTTCAATTAATAGTGATTAATATTTCATAAGTTAAATGGTTGGTTGTTGTATATTTTTTTTCTATAGACTTTCTCTTTTTAGTTAAGCGATAATTATATTTGAGTGAGTGATAACCATCTATGTTTTTGTTCTAGATTTATTTAGAAGATTTGAGTGAGTAATAACCATCTATGTTTTTGTTCTAGATTTATTTAGAATATCTTGAAAGACAGTGTATATTTTAGATTGATTGATTGTAGATTTTTTTAAGCTCTTAGCAATGGTTGTTTTTAAATGTTATCTAGAATGACTTTTTTTTTTTAATTTTATTTTATTTTAATTTTTTTGCCAATTTATATTTTTCATACTTAAACACATTGTAGAAACATTTTTTTATCACAATAGGAGGCACAAACACCTACACTACATAAGTTTTGACACTAGCAAAAAAATCTATGTAAGTCTAGACACTAGCATTTTTATTTATTTATTTATTTATGTAAATCTAAACACTAGCAAAATAAACTATGTAAGTCTAGACGCTAGCAATTTTTTTTTATGTAAATCTAGACACTACCAAAAAAACTATGTAAGTCTAGACACTAGGAAAAAAATCTATGTAAATCTAGACACTAGCAAAAAAAATATATACTCCAACTATGCAATCATCCAATTTTACACAATATTTGGGAAGATATTTTCCTAGCAATAAAATATAAGCATATAGAGAAAATATACATGAAGCAACTCATGGTTTAATGTGGGATCTTTCACTCATTTGCAATTTTTGATGTTCAATATTTGGTCTCAAGCAAGCCCCCTCAGCTTGGGATGAGAAGGTGGACAATTTTCTAATTGATTCAAGCATCAATCATTGTCATTATGGTCATATAGCTTACACTTAGAGGTAGGGCATTAAGTTCTTTATTTTTATATGTGGATAGTTCAATTCTCATATGTAGTTCTTCATCCATGATTTAGAGTGTTTAGCAAAGCATTGATGGCATAGTTAGATATGCTACACTTAAGACTTTTCCATTATTTTCTTGGGATTTCTATTTTCCAACAAAAATATGCCCCTCATTTACTTCAACATTTTGGCATGGTTAATTGTAAGTTTGCACACACTCCATTTAAGTTGGTTGTTACTCTTTTAGCTGGTTCCTCTTCACCATGTGTTAATCCTTTGTTATTTAGGCAACTAATTAGAACTTTCATGTGTTTAACTCATACACACTTGTCCTTTGTAGTTGGACTTGTATCTCAGTTATCTCAAGATCTTTATGAGAGTCGCTAGAAAGAAGCAAAACATATTTTGAGGTACATTCATGCTAATAGCAATTTTGGCATTCAACACACTTTAGATTCTTGTTATCTTGTAGGTACATTGATCCTTATTAGATTGATACAATGAATGATTGAAAATCCACATCTTGTTTTCTGTATTACCTTGGGTTTCTTCCTATTACCTTCGAAAAGTAATCAACATTAAAATTATTTCATACTAAAAATAAAAATAAAAAAACTTAAAAAATTAATTATTTAAAATTTTAAAAATGCATAATTTTTGTGACTTTCACTATATGTAAATGCTCTTTTAGTACTTACATTGTTGTTGTAGGTTAACAAACTAAAACATTTATCTTTCATTATCTCATTTTTTCTTACCCCTCTAAAAAACTTTTAAAACATAATAACTTTGATCAAACAGAATTGACCAATGCTTTGAACAAACGTCTTTTGGGATCATTCTACTTACAGGAATCTCGGCCATTGTACACTAAAATTATACATACCTAAAATATGGATTGGGTGGGTTTTCGTTTTATCTCTTTGAGGGCAAGCGACTGCTCAAAATGGAGTCCATGATTCGAGGCTTTGGAAGTAAGGATGTAATAGCGATTTTATCTTTCTTTGAATTAAGGTATGATGAGTTGGATGTAATAGTGATCTTATCTTTCTTTGAATTAAGGTATGATGAGTTAATGATTCGTGAGCTTAAGTCGATTGCAGATTTTTGGAATATTTGACATGGGCACGGTCAAAAAATTGACTGCGCTTATGTCTGTCGGATCCCGGAATATTTTGGGAATCTGCAATCTGCTTAAAGATGGCCTTTAATGATAACGTTTTTTTACTGAGTCATCAAATTTGTTTGGATGGTTAAGAATTATTGGAATTTAGTTTTGTTTTTTTGTTTGTTTGTTTTTTTTTTATAGTAAAAGTGTTTGAATTTTATTTTTGATAATAAAAATGAATTTAACATTGTTACAAATTTTTAAAATATCCAAAATTTTAAAATTTCACAGTTATAGTATAAATTTCCAAAAATTTTAGTAATCTATAATTTCCATGGTTTTCCAAACAAATTTGGCTTACTATATTTAATATTTGTCTTTTCTTTACTGATTATTTTTATTTAGATTCATATACTTTGAAAATATTTTGGAATTTTACCCATAAAAGTAAGTTAAAACAATTCATTGACTTTGATTCCAACTTTGGGAAAGAGAGGACTCTGAGTGAGATAAGAGACTCCAACTTACATGAGTCAACTTACATCTTCACGCCTTTTCCAGCTACAGAAGTGTTCAAGGCAACTAGAAGAGCTGCCAGCATTGTTTTTCTATATGCAACAGTGAACAGTCCAGTGGTGTGAAGAATGTGCATAGACTTCAATGGCAATAAGACTATTTGTAAAATATTTATTGGGCATCTTTCAAACAAATGAGATAGCGTAATGATTTGTGGAATGTGAGTTTTTCAGAGACCTTATTAACCCTTAGGGTACCGCCATACCATGCTACACGTTCCACTCACGTTGATATCCATTGTCCCACCTTTCCCCTACTAAACTACATGGAACGGTTCGAAAAGTTAGCACAGGGAGTTATTCAAGACTCTGTGAAGTTGGGGAGCAAGCCATTTCATATCTTGGTCCCTGCTTGTTATAGAATGATGATGTAAGCAATGTAATGGAGATGCAGTCATAATATATGTGAATTAATAGTGATGCAATGCTTTATAATTTAAATGGCTTTTTGTTAATAGTAATGTAGTGCTTTCCAACTTAAATGGTTTGTTGCTGCACATCTTTATTTTAATTTTCTTATTATAGTCTTTTCAATTACTTGAAGTGAAGTTGTTTTTATTGATAAGAGATTTGGTTGGCTGATTATGTTATCTTAAAATTTAGAAGAATAAGATCATTTGAAATTTGCAATTTTTTTTTGAATTGACGTTATTTAGTTTGTTAGTGAAATGAATAGATTTTAAGAATAAGAACATTTGAAATTTGTAAATATTTTTTTGAATTGGTGTACTAGTTTGTTATTGGAATGAATACATTTTAAGATTATAAAGTTAATGATTATATTTGAATTATTGATAGTAATCGATCTCTTTATTTTAGATTCATTTATTGAAAGAAGGCTTTGAAAAATAGTGTACACTTCAGCTTGAATGTTTGTGGACTTCCCCAAGCCCAACCAAAAATTGTTTTTAGATATCCCTTCAGATTGAAAATGACCCCATTCTCACCAACCTTTATTTTTCATACTCAAACACATTGTAGAAACCTTTTTTTACCACAATAGGAGGCACAAACAACTACACTATATAAGTTGAGACACTAGCAAAAAAAATTTGTACTCCAACTATGGAATGATCTAATATTACACATTGTTTGGGAAGATATTATGCAAGCAACATAAGATAGACATTTATGCCATACAATCAAAACAATAACTCAATGATTACCATGATGCTTTATAGATCATCTAGATGGGATTATCCAAGCTAACAATGAAAATATGATTTTGTCAATCTAACATATTTGCCACTTCCACCACCATTAACGATCCTTGTGCCTACACCTTGGAATTCTTATGTCAATGATTTTATTTTTATTTGAACACTAAATACACATAGGGAAACATATGTATCAATAACACATTACATATGTAATGTGCGAAAATTTTTGTTAAAGGTTTATTAAAACAATAAATATACAAATCTCTAACTATGCAAGTAGCTGTGTGAAGGTGGTTGTTCGAAGGAAGCATCTACGGAGAACAAATGCATGTGCGCAGAGCTTTGATAGTGCTAAAAGCTTTGTGTAAAGTTTATTAAAATAATAAATATACAAATATTTTTTAATTCTTATTTGCGAACGTATTTCATAACATATGCTTATTAATTAATATAAGTTTCAATGTCAACGACTGAGCAAAGGACGTTATCGAGTGCGGAAGTAATTGTGTGGACGAAGTTGTGCAAAGGTGGTTGTGCGTGTGCGAGGGTTATGTAGAGAAAAAATGTATGTGCAGAATGAGGGAAGTGCGGAGGGATCTTTTAATTGTAATGCGTTTTGATATTAGTAGATTGTGCGCAAGATCAATGCTTATTTTATTATTAATAGATTCTACAGAGTGCAAAGGTTCATACAATGAAAGCTTAAGATCTTTTTGTAGACAATGGATTGTGTTGTTCAGAGGAAGCGTGTGCAAAGAACAAATGGATGTGCACAATGCTTTGACTGTGTCGAAAGCTTTGCCAAAAGTTTATTAAAATAATAAATATACATTTTTTTCTTTAATTCTCATTACAACAAACCATAAGCCAATTACTATTCAAGAAAATACGATAGGTAGCTTTCACACATTTAGTCGAAGTACCACACACCAGCCTGCCTTTCTCAGACCCACCCCTGCTAGTTTTAATGCCTGACCTTTCGGCGTTGCAAGTCAGTTCCCTGGAAGGGGCCAACCCGCAACCAGCACCAACGAATGCATTTCATTTAAGCGACCTCTTCTCAGCTTCATTTCGGTGTGTTTCTTCCCCTCAGTTCCAGGTTGCTAAACACCACTGCTTACCAACTCTCTGCCAACCTTGGCTAGTATACCCTTGACCCTTTGCTCGGGACGTGAGAGGAGGACATGGCCCAAATCTTCCACCCATCCCTGAGCCCATGACACCACTATCGCCAAGCTGCCTAACATAGCCATTGCCATTCCCTTGCCAGACTTCCCACCCATAATTTTGAACCTTCTCCCTCATGTCGACGTTGCGACCTACCTCTTTGTGACTATGCATGCACCTAAAGCAGAGGCTACCACCCAACATGCAGATGGGTTGACCAACTCTACCCCCAAGGCTCATTTCCCTAGCTTTACCAACAAGACTCTTGCAAACTGTAAAACTTGGCCCTCAACCCAGTGCCAACAGAATTCCCATGTAGGAAAGAAAAACTTCAAAGCAAAGAGAAATAGATAGCATGCCAAACAAGTGCAAGAGACACACATAGAGCCAAATATATGCCACCAGCCCACACTCCTAGCACTTCTCAATTTTGTAATTCCCCCATACTTCTTCCCCTCACCCCCATACTAAAACCAGAGAAGGTCAACATTAAGAGAGCGAAAATATGTCTGAATACATACCCATTACCCTTCGCCATAGTTGGTAGGCTTGTTGCATATGGTAGCGCCACAGTCCTCGCGTGATGCACTAGTCTCCGCGCTCGCAAACGTTTCGAACACCACCAACCTTCCCTGCTTCCTTGTTACCAAAACCATCGTTGTCTTTACTCCCTCTGCCACCTTTCCCTTGTACACTGCATGCCATCATGCATAGGACCACCGCACCCATTGCCTCGAGCATGGGGGGAAATGATACTATATGTTGCTGTACAAACCATTACTCCCTTGGCTGAGTGGTTAACTGTCGGCTCGCACCTCGATTGGGGTAAATTATAATTTTATTATTTATATAAATGTTTTAATTAAATTTTAAAAAGTTTGCATCAAATATATAAAATTATTTTATAGTAGTAGATTTTAATAAATGATATTTATATATAGTAAATTTTAATAAAATATTATTTATATAATTAATGAAATTATTTATATTAATTGTAAAATTTATGGTGAGATTAGGAGTTACATTATGAAAATTTTCAATTTTTAGTATCATTTACAAATTTGAATACAACCCATATTAAGCAATATACTAGTCTTTAGAGGTGAACACCTTCCAACAAAATTCTCAAATTAGACAAAACTTACCATAGATATACCCTACATCAAAATATAATCCTTGATTATAATGTATTTCGCCAAATCCAATAGATTGATACTTGAACATAGAATTAATGCCTTTTCTCTATGTAGAACACCAAAATCATGGGTTATACATTTGGCTATTTTATATGAATAACATTTCTTTAAAATACATTTTACATTTTTGGCTTTGTTAGTGTATGATTAATTATCATTTGTACAAATACAAATTCTTGAGTGTATTGGTCGTATCTTTATAATTTTTTGATGACTAGATAGGTTGACATATAACCCTATGTTAAGCCAACATCTAGGTTCATTACACAGCCATTAATTTTTTTTTGAATGCATGTCACTTTAGAAATAAATAAATTCAAATTAAATCTAAATTACTATCATTTCTTATATTACTATTAAAATTTTGTGAATAAGCATGATTTTAGAAATAAGTAAATTCAAATTAACTTACAAGTGCAATTTATAATCTTCATGAGACCTCTCCTCTCCTTTGGCTACAACTTTCCCATCGAACAACTTGGAAGCTTGATAGTCACAAACAATCTGTATACATTAAATAAAATTCATTAACATCAATTCAAATCAAAATAGATGAATCTTTGAGAAAACAAAATTGACTTACAAAAAATCTAAAATAATTGAAAATATTAAAACTTAAATATTTTGCATCAAGTGTGTGTTGTGCTTGACTTGATTGATATATAGAAATGGCTTAAAATTTCATGATGGAGTTCCTTAAGCCTTTTTTCTTTAATTTTGGAAGAGAGTAACCAACAATTTACGCAAAAACTTTGGTCAATGATATCATTCAATGCGAGAACTCTTTCAATATCAAATATGTTTTATTGCAAGATTAAGGTTTGGGGTTTGTGAAGAAACATGTACCTATAAGCTTTGGTCAATGATATCATTCAATGTGGGAACTCTTTCAATATCAAATATGTTTTATTGGAAGATTAAGATTTGGGGTTAGGGAAGAAACATGTACATGTATTATTGGCAAAATGAAACATGCTCTTAAGTCAAAAGTAAAGACCATGTTTAAGAACAACACCTAAACAAAATAAAAAATTGCAGTGGTGACTTCATATTTTTTTTTTTTTTTAAATACACCTAATAACGGTTTATCCAAAACCCATAAACATTTCAATATGCAATTTTATGTGAATAGTATTTTTAATGAGTTTTACATTTCTTGCTTTATTATTGTATGACTAATTTTCTTTTGTGTAAATAAAAATAGTTATAATTACATCTGTATGAGCAAGGCGTTTTATAATTTTTTGGTGACAGCATAGGTAGAGATATAAACCTATATTCAACCCCAAGCTTAGTGACATTAGTCTACTTATGATTTGATAGGTAGAGAATAGAAATAGGAATTCTTTCTCGATATGCACCGAAATTTCTATATAAACACCCGCTTGGAAATGAGCAAATTTTCTATATATCCACTCTGCCTCGTGGCTCCCTTTGGAGGGAGTTGTGCATCTTTGTGTCGTTCAGTATCTTAATGATTCCGACAAATATGGATCTGTGCGATTTTCATTTTCCTTGATCAAGCTTGTTTGACACCTAATCCTCAAGGGGTTAGTGTGGAAGCGAAATAAACAAAAGGAAGTCCAAGAGACCTTGGGATGTGGAACCCAATGGTCAAACCATGTACTATAAATGTATATCACTTGTTAATAAAAATGCATTCTCATGTTTTATGTTTCAAATTATGTTGCTGCCCATGTGTGTTTAACATGGTATCAGAGCTGGTACGTTCATAACCCGCTCAATCTTGTGTGAGCCATTTTTTGTTGTCGTCTATGTAAATCTATGCTTATTTGTTTCAATGAAGTTTGTAGGTTTGTGTCTTTTTGAGCATTTGTCAGGACAGAGTTAACGTTTCTCAGCCCTGCCATTCCTTTGTCACCTACATACCTACATTAAGAACGCAGAGGGTGAGCTCGTTCATGGTGCGTTCTGTCGATCTACATACTAGTCCAACCACAGTAGGTGTTACTCTGCCAAACCTAACTTTTGCTTAGAGCTATTCGTTGTATTCTCAACCTACCTTCTAAAAATGCTCCTTCCGCAGACCTTCCATATTTGCCCTAGCAAGAACGCACCTTTGACTTATCATTGTTGGCAAGTTTTTTGTATGGGTGTAACGTCTCTCGGCTTTCCAGAACTGAAGTGTTAAATCTCTATGATGACAGCCCATCTCCTGACATAGAATCTTTATGATGAACGCCCAACTCCCACAGAGATTCCCAAATTTGTAACGCTACTCCGTTGATTGAGTTGAACGCTGGTCCGTTGGTTTGCACATTGAAGTGTTAACACAGTTCTTGAACGCTGGTTCCATTGGTTCCATTGATTTCGAAGGTGAGAGGGCTTTAGTTGCTTTGTTAACGGAAGAAATTAAGAAGTTTAACAAACGTTCAATTATTCCTCCATTTGCAATCCATTATACAGTTGCTGCATCCCGTGCTGCCTTTGTAGCACCGAGTCTTCTAATCAACGTGCACAAAGAGATGTCCCTTCCTCTTTGTCTTCGGATCAACGTGCAGTAAGTTCAGCGATACAAACCTTGCTATTCCTCTTCTGAGCTTTAAAACCCATGGCTTTGGCCGTTTCCTCGATTGTGTGCATAATATATTTGGTCGGGAACATGGACGTGAATCTTTTTTTTCTTTCAGTAGCATCCTCTTCTTCAAATAAACCGAACAAATCCAGGCTCCATGACATCATTATGAGCTGAAAAGTATTGATTTGAACTTGTCCTATTTCGTCCGTCGGCATATTGTCCTCTAAGTTTGTATGATCAAGATAAGTGTCCTCTTCCATAGACTTAGTTGATGAATAGCCTTGCTTAAACCACTCATCTTCCATTATTTCTGGTACAGCTATGCGCGTCTTGCGATTGGAGTTGAGTATTCATTTGATCAAATTGCGAGCCCCAACAAAGAGCCATTTTAGACACTTGCAATCGCTTTTGGAGATCTTATAATACAATACCGCAAGATTCGTGTCCTCGAATGGCAACTGATCCATCAAGAGAAGAAAAAGAATGACACCGCAAGACCAAACATCAGTTGTAGCACCATCGTATCCTCTGCCAGCAATCACCTCGGGTGCCACGTAATTATGGCTTCCACAAGTTGTATGCAACAACCCGTCTTCCCTAAATTGCTGAGGCATTGCGCTGAGGCCAAAGTCAGATATCTTCACATTTCCATTTGCTTCGAGCAGAATATTTCCAAGCTTCAAATCTCTGTGGTAAACACCCTTACTATGGCAATATCCTACGGCGTCGATAAGCTACCGGAAGTATCTTCTTGCTCTGCTTTCCTCTAGCTTGCCATTAAACGATTGTTTTTGGTGGCTTTCAAACATACCCTGATGGATACAAACCTCCTGATGAGCCTACCTCTAAGTATCAAACAATCCCTCTGAATAAAATTGAGGATTTTGGTGTTCACTACAAGCGGTATTATGCTCTGGATATTACATACTTCAAGTCATCCCTTGATTCTCACCTCTTAGGAAACCAAGATTATGTTGCAGGTCAAATTTCAGGTCTTGTGGAGAAGCTAGAGCAAGCAGAAAGTCAATTGGCGCATTCACGTGTAAGCTCATTTCTGGTGCCTCATTCTTGAATGTGTAAATCATTGCCATCATTTGCTGGGCGGTGGTAAAATACCATTAGCCGGGCAACATCTGATATTTTTGTGGGGGGCATTCCAAGAAATATCAGATATATATTTTGCTAAACGTTGCTATGCTTTTGGTGGAAGACCATGGATGATGTTGGAGTGTTGATCATAGCTATAGATGTGAAAGTCTGGAGAATCAAAAGCACCACAGAACAACTTTGTAGTGGCATGGAGAGCAGAGAGACTCACACAAGAGAAACTGTGTGTTAAAGCAATGAGCTGGTCGGTTCATCTTTGTGTGTTCATACATGCATGAACATGTGGAATAATCCTTTCATTGGTTCATAGCTCCTACAAGTGGGTCACTGTTGTGTTCATCATTATTATTGGAATACTGGAGGTATCACTGACTCTTTATATATCGCATTCTGGCATATGCGTCGTTAGCCCTCCATAAATTCTGTGTGATATATGAGGGTAGATTGTTTTCTTTGAAGAAGTGGCAAGATCATAGAATATTTGTTCGTACCCTAGTCAAACCATTTATATATGAGAATTCAAGTCTTGTCCATGACATGGTGCTATAGTTGTTGAAGTTTTGATAGCCATCATTTCTGCTTTGAAAGTGAAGGAGTATTTGAAGGATCTAAGCAAGTTTGCAGTTGTTGCTGCCCCAGTGTGGCATTGTGTTTAAAACTCATTATAGTTTTTTGTCTACATATATATGCATTGATTCCTTGATTCGACTGCTGTATAAGAGTTTGGTGGGCTGTATAAAGGTAATGATTGTTTTGACAAATAAAAGTAATCTTTTGTGGAGAAAATTTTAGTCGGTTGTATTGTCAGAAAATAGTGCTGGTCATGAGTAAACTCTTATTTTTATATGGATTGTAATTGGTGCTTGCTGGTTGCACACTGATCATTTGCTGCACATTTATAAAGGATATTGCTAGTGGGTATTACTTTTCTGCATTGAGTAGTAGTTGTGATCAACTTTTAAGGTGTAATTCTGACATTAAAGAAAAAAATGGCTAGAATCAATGAAGTATTAGAGTTCCTCAAAACTCTGATATTGTTTACTACTCATGATATATTAAAAATCAACAAGGTTTCTCTCACAGACATTCAGGTCTGTCTACAAAATGGACAAGAGAAAATTGATTTTTTTCAGCTCAAATCTCAGCTAGAGAAGGAAGAATTAAAATAGAGGAGTCATTCTGAACATGTTTCTGTTCAGAACAATGAAATAGACTCCCATAAACAACAAGACAATATTGTTGAAGTTCATTCAGATCCAGTGCCCAATAAAGAAGCAATTGTACATGCAGATGCAGAAACTCAGTCTGCACTTCCCAAGCCCATCATCAGACCTTGGGAACAACTTGTCCACAAAAAGCATAGAACTAGTCTTGGATATGACAAGGACTTGTCCTTTCATATTCCAGACTACTCAAAGCCAATTCAATTTCAAACAACTGGATTTCTTAAGGATGATTCATCTTCACCTATTCTTCATGACAATTCACCTTCAACTGTTTTAAATTCTGGTTCTCTTCCACAGCCACAACAACAACAATAGAATGTGAAATGCCAACACTGTGACCAAGTTGGCCATTTGAAAGATCATTGTTTTGATCTTCATCCATGTAAGCACTGTCATAAAACCACCCATTCTTCACACAGATGCTTCAGAAACAAATGTCCTGCAAGAACAAGATTCATCTTGGATGGATCGCTTCTTGGCAATGGGCATCAACAACCAAGAAGATATTCCAATCACATGTCAGAACTTGTTCTAGAGTATTGAATAGTCTTGCAGTTGAGTTTTCTCCATCATCTTACCTTGTATCTATCAGGGGGGGAAATGATGGTCATCTGCAAGCTTCAAAGTCACATCAAGCGAGCTTGAGCCACAACCTGCCACACCAGTTTCAGAGTTGTAGCCAGAGACAAAGATGCCCCTGAGCATGCCTTTAGTTGGTAATCTGGGACACTTCCTCTAGCAGAGGACTTCAGCTTCTTGCTAGTTTTGGAAGTATTCTAAAACGAAATTGATGACACTTCCTCTAGCAGAAGACTTCATCTTCTTGCCAGTTTCGGAAGAGTTCCAGGAATAGAATTGGGGACACTTCCTCTAGCAGAAGACTTCATCTTCTTGCCATTTTTGGAAGAGTTCCAGGAATTGCATTAAGCATTTCAGAGTTGTTGGTCATCCTTAAACCATCACAGGTTGAGACTTCCCTATTCAGGTTGAAGTTCTCCCTTTTATGCGGGGTGAGACCCCCCTTTCATGGTTTAAGGTTTCCGTCTTCAAAACAATAGGAGCACTTCCTCTAGCATAAGAATTCAGCTTCTTGCTAGTTTTGGAAGAGTCCCAGGAACTGCACTAAGCGTTCCAGTGTTGGTGGTCATCCTTAACCCACCACCCTTTATACCAACATTTCAGAGAGCACATTCAGCCTAGTGCTGCCATGCATTTTTGCACATTTTGTATTACAACTCTCTTCTTGGACTCATACATGACCCTTCAGATTAAAGGGGGGAATGTTGGACACTTAATCCTCAATGGATTAGTGTGGAAACGGAATAGACAAAAGGAAGTCCAAGAGACCTTGGGATGTGGAATCCAACGGTCAAACCATGTACTATAAATGTATATCACTTGTTAATAAAAATGCATTCTCATGTTTTATCTTTCAGATTATGTTGCTGCCCATGTGTGTTTAACAAAGCTATTAGTTTTCTTATTTTCAAATTTTGATTTTACTTGGTTAAGTTTTTGTTTTTTTATTTGAGCAAGTATAGGTTTTTCTCTGAGTATTATACATTTTTTTTTCTCTTTCATGTACTTTAAAATACTGAAAACACATTTATTAATGCTTAATTATTAAAAAAAAACAAAAAAATTACATTCTCTAATATTATTTATATTATGTAAAAAAACCATATTAAAACACAATGTATAAATAAAACATGCAACAAAATTATTTAAGAATAAATAAAACAATCAACTTTAACTCTGTAATACCCTATTGTTTAGAAATGCTATGCGATCCAAAAACACATACATAATAACATTTCTAGATCACATATTTAGCTTTAATTTTTTCCATTCCAAAGTTTTTACAAAAATGCAACCATCAGATTTTACATATACAATAGTTACATACTACTAGATTTTACACATACAATAATTACATCACCCCTAGATTAGATTAAATATTCCAGAAATGAAATATTCTAGGGTCGTTTTGATCATACATGTGCATCAATCTTATAAGCAATAGAATAAAGGGCGTTGTTGTGTAGGGTTGCATAAATCTCTATTTTATTAAAAATACATTTTTAAAATCAAATATGTTTATCTATTTAATAAAATAATAAAAAAATTACGATATAGATCAGAGTTATTGGTATAAAAAATATTTTTTATCAATTTTTTTATTTATTTAATAAAAAATGAAATTTATGCACCTCAATTCCAATATAAACTAAACTTATAGACTGACTTATTTTCTCTTTAGTTTTATTTTTTTACTATTTTAAACGACAGATAACATGACTGAAGAAATTGCTATGGTGGGAACATAACCTGACCACGCCACTTGCTATGGTGGCGTTTGGTGTGGCCAGTTAGAGCAGCTAAATAGTAGTACCAGGGAAAAAGAAGAAGGAAATAAAGACATTTTCATTCCAGCTTGGATTTTTGAACATCTTATGACACCTTTTTCTTTAGTTTCTGAATTTTTATACAAAGATTTTGTGAGAACTATAATCCGTGGGAACTATAATATGTGGGGAATCGATACAATCCATAGAAGAGTCGTGGTGTGTTAGGAGGTAGAACCAACACCCATAGTTTGGCTCTCTTGCAAAAGTTGAACACACCAACTACTCCCCAAATTCCAATTCCAAATCCAATTCCCAATGCCATTAATGACATCTTGTCATCTAGATGCTCCAACCATCCCACTTTAATATGGGGACTGCTACTATTATTGTGAGCTTCTGTCCCTGGGTTTTCCTTTCCATTACATGAATCTAAAGGACACCCATGTAAGCATTTATTCCTTTGAAATGATGTTGCACTGAATGTGGAAAATTATGTTCCTTTAGGGATTGGCCCACAAAGGTTATTAGATGAAACATCAAGAACAACCAAACTATATAGTTTAGAGAGCTCTTGAGGAATCTGTCCACTCAGATTATTCTTGCTCAAGTCTAACTACTCCAAAGTAGATATGTTACTGAGAGATGTTGGGATTGGCCCTTCCAACTGGTTTCCAGATAAATTTAGCAATCGCAAATCACTCAAAGTTCCTATGCTTGCAGGTATTTGTCCTATAAGATTATTGTTGGACAAATCAAATAACGTGTTTTTATTTGACAGGTATGATATAGTATATTCACTTCCTTTGATGTCAACTGGAATTTCTTCAGTTTCATCACTATCAGGTAATGAATTATTGTTTACAAACCCTGCAAGTCTTTCAAAATGTAATGGCATTTTTCCAGTGAATTTATTATTGGATAAATCCAGGATAGACAATTGGGTGAAATTTGTTACCCATTCAGGAATGTCACCACGGAAATTATTGTACCCAAAGTTTAAAAATTCCAAGCCAATTAAAAAGGTGAAGTAAGAAGGAAGTTTTCCTATCAAATTATTTCTCCTCAAATCCAATAACTGAAGCTCACTGCAATTAGACAAAGATATTGGAAGAGTCCCAGAGAAATTATTAGTATGAGCAGAAAAATATAATAAAGAAGTACAATTGCTAATAAGAATTGATCCTTGAAAATTATTCTTTGACAAATCTAAATATTGAAGGGAAACTAAACCCCTAAAACTATTAGGTATAATGCCAAAAAGATTATTATTATATATGTCTAATTGTTGTAAAGCATTTAGTTTGCCTATGGTAGGTGGAAGAGGTCCAATTAAATGGTTGTTTGATAAAGAAAGAAATTGCAATGACATATTGGCTTCGGGAAGACTCAGAATGGTGCCTATAAGGTCATTATTGTGTAGGTACAAGGAAGATAGCGGAGAACAATTGAATAGCGTGGGAGGGATGTTGCCACTCAGTGAGTTGTTGGATAAATCAATACTGTTTATGCTTTTCATCAAACTGATTATTGAAGGGATTGGACCACTCAATTGGTTTCCCGTACCTAATAAGTCTTGGAGTGAAGTGCAGTTGCTAATCGAAGCTGGAATGCTTCCACTCAGTGTTCAAATTTGAACACAGCACAACCCTTCCGAAGCCCTCTAGCACGTCAGAGAAGTGCTCAACGAAATTTACTGGTCAAAAGAAATTTAAATTTTGTTTTTTACATGTTTTTCAAAAAATTTAAGTAATATTATAAAATGTCATATGAAGGGCTACCTGTCCGTAGGAAATTTCAAAAAATCTAGTTCTCTGACTAATGTAACACTCTAAAGTCTGCAGGAGGTTTTAGCAACACTCAAGAAAGTGCAATGGGACATAATGGAGGTTGTTCATCCATTCCCAGGGCATTAGTCATAATGAAAGCAATGATAGAGTTAGCAGTCATGATATGAGGTTTATGTTCGCATTCGGTTTCTTTTCACATTCATTGATAGCAGAGGACAAGTAGCTATGTATTGGTATCCGTGAACTGGGCACATTTTGAAGGTATCAGAGATTTAGAAGAAACAAATGACAAAAGACAGAATTAGCGATAACTGAGGTAGATTATTATAAGCCTGTGAATCTTTCCTGCATTGATTTTTCCAATCCCGATCTTACGATGAGTGTAGCACAAGTTGGCAAGGTATTTTTAACTCTCAGTTTTAATTTTCAACATTCATTTCCTTGGAATTTCATTCAGTTAGGTGGAATCGATTAAAATTATTATGTCTGGAATGGTTTATTGATCTTTATATAGTCATGTGTAGACTTTGGTTTTTTTTTATATCATCCATCATGTCATCAATGAAGATTTTTTGGACTAAGTCTTTGACCAAAGTCCACGACTTTTTGCCCTTCCCGAGGAGGAAATGATGAAATAGTTGCAGAATGAGAACCATCAAGGTTACACTCTGTATCAAGCAGAATCTCTTAATATTTCCATTCAACCTGAAGGTTTGATATGGATTTGTGTCTCCTTCTATTTACTTCTGCTTGTAATTACATCTTGATCTTATCAACTCTGAAAAATCAATCCGTTGAAGTATTTCACTTCATATTTTTTCATATATTCGTTTTTCCAGGGGATTGGAAGGGGAGTTATGAAGCTTTTGAAGCATCGATAAAGGCAAGCGATTTCATAGTCCCAATCAATGGCCTTCAATAGATATGCAATTCAACATTTAAAACGATATTTTGCATACTTGTACAACACTTAAAAATAGATTAAAGTGATAGTATTGACATTTTTATATCATAACCACATAGTGCATTTTCTGTGGTATCTCCATTTTCCTTAATTTGTAAAATTTTATTCTTTCTTATCAACCAGCCATTAACACAATATCGTTGAATTATGATATTACCCCCATTAGAAAGTAATAACTACACTTACTGATTCACAAACTTTTATTTGTCATCTTGTAAATAACTACTACCATCTACTACATCTTCGAGGATGCCGAATATATTCGAGTACTGATCATCCTACAGCTATGAAAACATCTTCCATTCTTCTTTTATGCGGACATATTCATGACATTACTCTGATGTTCCACATAGATATCTTGACATAATATAATAAGGCCAATAGGGTTCCTTACATTTTCCATGAAAACATCATTACTTTGAAACCGAGTTCGACATGGAAATCTTGAGATATCATAATGAGACCGATAGGGTTCTTTTTTAAGTGTTTCTTTTTAGCGAACATCGGTATATAGACAGAGTAATCTCTTTATTAATTTGAATTCTTATTTTATAGTAATAAATGAATACGTTCTCATTTTATAGTAATAAATGAATAATTTTTCATTTTATAGTAATAAATGAAATAAATTAGTTAAAGATGGGATTTTATCATGTTTAAAAATAGATTAAAGTGATAATATTGATATTTTTACATCATAACCATATTTTCTGTTGTATTTTCATTTTCTTTCCTAATTTGCAAAATTTTCTTTCTTTCTTGTCAACCAACCATTCAGACAAGATTGTTCAATTTTGACAACCATCCATACAAGATTGTTCAATTGTGAAATTACCCCATTAGATGGTGGTAAATAACTACTACCATCTCTTTTCTATTTTAGATGATTCCATGACTGACAACCATAATGCTTACAAAAGCCTAGCATTGCTGCCATTTGAACTTACTGTAATCAAGCTTACTATTAAGCCTAACATTCGTAAAATAAAACTTATTTTAAAACCTTGTATTTCTTCTCTTATCTTAAAAAGCCTTTTTCTTTATTAACTCTCTATTTTTTGAAAACATAGAAATTAATGCTATAAAAAAAATTGAGAAATAATAAGTGTGCTTCCCATAAAATTATGTAGAGTTTTGAACTAGGGAGAAGTGTTAAAAGGAAACTCCAGGGCTTTATTAATAACCAAACAACCGAAGATTGGTCTGCCCTATAGGGCTACAACTTAATTTTCTTTTTTCTTTTCAGTATTCTCAAAAGATATAGAATGCCAATAGCTATCCATACAACTACTATTGTCTCTCCCGCTTCATTTCTCCATTCGACATCTAGGAAATAAGTTGTGCGTGTGGGTATCCATGTAGCTACTGCTATGAAGAGATTTTTAAGGAAATGTTGAAATCATAGAAAAATTAAAAGACATTGTTAATGAAAAGAAACCATATTATTAGAAAAATACATCAACTAAAAGAAACTGCATTATTAGAAAAAGATATCAACCAAACTTGAATTCATTGTAAGGACCAAATTTGAAAACCATTCTTAAAAAACAATAAAATGATCAACCAAGCCATACAACAACAACAACACTACAGATGTGTATTACATATTACAATATTTCCCTATTAGATATGGAAAACTTTCCTTTTAATTACATAAATTTTTGAATCTATAGAGCTTGAAGTTTTTAATGGAGATAAAAGTCTATTTATAGTGTTCATTGATTGAGTAATGTTAAGAGAAAAGTTCAATTCCCTTGGTTGTTTAAGGTATGTATTTGTTTTTTTTTGTTTTCTTTAAATTGTTTCAAGCTGAGCAAAAGATATAGCATAAATTAAAAACAAATGAATACTAATTTTATTTTATTTTATTTTTCCATTGTGCAAATAGATTTATATTTTCAATGATGTATTTTCAATGAGAAACATGTTTGCTTATATACTAAATCCTATTGAGATTTTATAGTGTTTTAATATAGCATTTTTTATATTTTAAAGATTTAGAAAGACACCATTTCATTTTAACATTATTTTTTATAAAAAAATTATTTAACATACATTTGTTAATAGAAGTATAATTTTTTTATAACTTTTCATCTTTGAAAGATTAGATAAATATATGAACTTCCAAATAAAATTAAAATAGGCCCTTGACATTTGAAATTTGATCACTGATTCCAACATAGACCTAACCACATAGAGGAAAGAAGACTCTAACTGAGATCAGAGACTCCAACTTGCATGAGTCAACGTCTGTCTGTCCTGGCGGGATAACATCTAGGCTCCAAGTTACATAAGTCAACGTCCGTCTGTCCTGGACGGATAACATTTAGGCTCCCAATTGCATAAGTCAACGTCCCTCTGTCCTGGCTGGATAACATCTCCACGTCTTTTCCAGCTACAGAACTAGTTCTCCGTGTTTTCCATACAGCGTGCCATTTCGGCATGCGCTTAGTTTTTCAGTAGGAAAAAAGCACGATTTATGTTAATATCATAGGAGAATTTAAAAAAAAATAGCAGTTGTTCTAGCAGAACAATGTCAATGCCATAGGAAATTTGGTAAGATTTTGTTAAAATTGGGCTGAAATTTTGCCATTTCTCCATTCACATAGTTTCACGAGCTTAAAATTTGATCCGAAAATAATAAAAAATTTGGTAAAATTTTATTAAAATTGGGTTGAAATTTTGCCATTAATAGAAAATTTGGTAAGATTTTGTTAAAATTGGGTTGAAGTTTTTGGAAATCTTAATTACAATAGTTGAATCTTGAATCTTCCAAATAATATCGTTGAATCTTTTAAATGATTTTGATAGTGCTAAATCCTGTTTCACCATAAACATAAATTCAATCACTTCTACCACTTACACCTCAATAGAAAACGCGTTTCACCATGCAGTTCATAACATCCGCCGTCTTTTCCAACTACAGAGCTAGTTCTCCGCGTCTTTCATACAGTAAGTTATGTTTTGCATTTAATAGCATTATTTTTCCACATAAGACAGTGAACAATCCAGTGGTGTGAAGAATGTGCACAGTTAACAATCCAGTGGTGTGAAGAATGTGCACAGACTTTAATGGCGATAAGACTATTTTTTTAAAATATTCATTAGGTATCTTTCAAGCAAACGAGATAGAGATAGCGTAATGATTTGTGGAATGCCATTTTTTCAAAGACCTTATTAAGCATTAGGTTTCCGCCCTAGCATGCTGGTCAATCCACTTGCGTTGATCTGCATCGTCCCACGTTTCCCTTACTAATTTTAGCCTCCGCAAGGAATGTGTGAAGTTGGGGAGCAAGTCATTTCATATCTTGTTCCCTCGGTTGTAATTTAATGATGAGCCATTGCATAGAAAATGAAGATGCAGCCATAATATATCTCGGTTAATAATGATGTGATGTTTCATAAGTTAAATGGTTTGTCGTTGCCTATCCCTTTTTCCCATGGACTTTCTCAGTTTAGCTAAGTGATAAGTATGTTATATTAAAATTTAAAAGAATGGAATAGAATGAGAATATTTGAAATTTGTAAACTTTTTTGAATTAGAGGAGTAGTTTATGAAGTTGATGATTATATTTTAATAATGCATGTTTTCGTTTTAGATTTATTTAGAAGATCTTAAAAGAGAGTGTACATTTTAGTCGATTGTATTGTTTGTAGATTTTTCTAGGTTGTCCGCGAAAGTTGTTTTTAGATGTCTTTCAAGATTTAGAATGACTTCCCCATTCTTACCAATATTTATTTTCATACTCAAATATATTGTAAACATTTTTTTTACCACAATAAGAGGTACAAACACTTACACTACACAAGTGTAGATAGTAGCAAAAAAAAATTGTACTCCAACTATGCTATCATCTTATATATTATTCCAACAATACAAGATAGACATTTGTGCCATACAATCAATAGTAACTCAACCTACATGGAACAAATCTACATGGAGCAACACATGGTTTAATGTGGGATCCTTCACTCATTTGAAAATTTTGATGTTCATTATTTGGTCTCAAAGAAGCCCCCTTTGTATGAGAAGCTAAACAATTTTTCTAATTGATTCAAGCGTCAATCATTGTTATTATGTTCCTATAATTTACACTAAGAGATAGGGAACTGAGCTCTTTATTATGTTTCTATATATGGATAATTAAATTCTCAACGGTAGTTCTTCATCCATGATTTAGAGTGTTGAGCAAGCATTAATGACATAGATATGCCCAGACTTTAGATTTTTCCATTATTTTCCATTATTTTTCCATTATTTAGAAGGGATTTCTATGGTCCAACACAAGTATGTTCTTGATTTACTTCTGGCATGGTTAGTTGTAGGTTTGCACCCACTCCATTTGAGCTGGTTGTTATTCTTTTAGCAACTTGCTCTTCACCATGTGTTAATCCTTTTTTATTTAAGAAATTGTTTAGAAATTTCATGTGTTTGACTCATACACACTTGTCCTTTGTAGTTGGGCCCACCTCTCAGTTATCCCAAGATCTTCATGAAAATTACTAAAAATAAACCAATCATATTTTGAAGTAAATTCATGGTACTAGCAATTTTGACATTGGACACACCTTAGATTCTTGTTATCTTATGGGTTCATTGATTCTGCTTGAGTTGGTAGAATAGATAACTAAAAATCCACATCTTGTTTTGTATATTACCTTGGTCTCCCTCCCATTACTTGATATTGCAAGAAATAATCTAACATTCTCATTCTCTCATACAAAAATGAAACATCTGATAATATATAAAAAGAAACTTATAAAAAAATATAAAATTTAATTGTTTAAAAAATATATTATTTTATAACTTCAATATATAAAACTCCCTTTTAATATTTACATTATTAATAACAGCTATCTTTCATCATTTGTATTCATTTTAATAAATTAAGATATTTATATTTTGAAAATTAAAATATATTTTTATAAATAATATATTAACCACTCTATGCTAATATTATAATTAAATTATAATAAATACATACAGTACCGTCATTAACCTATTACAGTCCTTACCTTCACAGTCATGGTTAAAAAATAAGGTAGAGGCATCCAGGAAAATGTTAGATACTCAAAACATATTGCACCTTTGAAAACTATCCAAACATAATAACATAGATTAAACACAATTGACCAATGCTTTTATCCGCACGTTTTTTTTGAGATCATTCCACCTCCAGGAATCTGGTCCATTGTACATTACAATTATTCACACCTAAAAGATGGAGTGGGTGGGTTTTTCTTTTATCTCTGTGAGGTCAACCCACTGCTCAAAATGGAGTCCACGATGGAGAGTACGAGTTTTTCTTCACATAAAATGTTTATTTTTTTTGGGCTTATTTTTCTATACAACAGTGAGCAATCCAGTGGTGTGAAGAATGTGCAAGACTTTAATGGCTATAAGAACTATTTAAAAAAATATATATGTTTATTAGGCATCTTTCAAGCAACCGAGATAGTGATAGCGTAATGATTTGTAGAACGCAAGCTTTTCAAAGACGTTAACAAGCATTAGGGTTCCACCATACCATGCTGGTCAATCTACTTGCGTTGATCTCCATTTGTCCCACCTTTTCCTTACTACGCTACATGGAACGGTTCAAAACGTGTTAGCCTGGGGAGTTATTTAGGAATGTGTAAGTTGGGGAGCAAGCCATTCCATATCTGGTTCCCTCGGTTATAATTTAACGATGAGCCATTACATATAATATGAAGATGCAAGATGTCAATGTGGAATCAAAATGTAGATTATTAAACTGATTCAAAAGAAGGTCTATCGGCTTAAATATCTAATAAATATGGACGTGGACATAATATAGTTCGATTAATAGTGATTAATATTTCATAAGTTAAATGGTTGTTGCATATTTTTTTTTCTATAGACATTCTCTATTTAGTTAAGCGATAATTATATTTGAGTGAGTGATAACCATCTATGTTTTTGTTCTAGATTTATTTAGAAGATCTTGAAAGAGAGTGTCTATTTTAGATTGATTGATTGTAGATTTTTTTAAGCTCTTAACAATGGTTGTTTTTAAATGTTATCTAGAATGACTTTTTTATTTTTGCCAATTTATATTTTTCATACTCAAACACATTGTAGAACATTTTTTTATCATAATATGAGGCACAAACACCTACACTACATAAGTTTTGACAATAGCAAAAAAATCTATGTAAGTCTAGACACTAGCAATTTTTTTTTTATGTAAATCTAAACAATAGCAAAATAAACTATGTAAGTTTAGACACTAGCAAATTTTATTTATTTATTTATTTTTAATGTAAATCTAGAAACTAGCAGAAAAATCTATGTAAGTCTAGACACTAGCAAAAAAAGCTATTAAGTCTAGACACTAGGAAAAAAATCTATGTAAATCTAGACACTAGTAAAAAAAAATATGTACTCCAACTATGCAATCATCCAATTTTACACAATATTTGGGAAGATATTTTCCAAGCAATAAAATATAAGCATATAGAGAAAATACACATGAAGCAACTCACGGTTTAATGTGGGATCTTTCACCCATTTGCAATTTTTGATGTTCAATATTTGGTCTCAAGCAAGTCCCCTCAGCTTGGCATGAGAAGGTGGACAATTTTCTAATTGATTCAAGCATCAATCATTGTCATTATGGCCATATAGTTTACACTAAGAGGTAGGGCATTGAGTTCTTTATTTTTATATGTGGATAGTTCAATTCTCATATGTAGTTCTTCGTCCATGATTTAGAGTGTTTAGCAAAGCATTGATGGCATAGTTAGATATGCTACACTTAAGACTTTTCCATTATTTTCTTGGGATTTCTATTGTCCAACAAAAATATGCCCCTCATTTACTTCAACATTTTGGCATGGTTAATTGCAAGTTTGCATACACTCCATTTGAGTTGGTGGTTACTCTTGCTCTTCACCATGTGTTAATCCTTTGTTATTTAGGCAACTAATTAGAACTTTCATGTGTTTAACTCATACACACTTGTCCTTTGTAGTTGGACTTGTATCTCAGTTATCTCAAGATCTTTATGAGAGTCACTAGAAAGAAGCAAAACATATTTTAAGGTACATTCATGGTAATAGCAATTTTGGCATTCAACACACTTTAGATTCTTATTATCTTGTAGGTACATTAATCCTTATTGAATTGATAGCATGAATGATTGAAAATCCACATCTTGTTTTCTGTGTTACCTTGAGCTTCCTCCTACAAAAAGTAATCAACATTAAAATTATTTGATGTTAAAAATAAAAAATAAAAAAACTTAAAAAGTAATTATTTAAAATTTAAAAAATGCATAATTTTTGTGACTTTCACTATATATAAATGCTCTTTTAGAACTTACATTGTTGTTGTATGGTAATAAACTAAAACATATATCTTTCATTATCGCATTTTTTCTTACACCTCTAAAACTTTTAAAACATAATAACTTTGATTAAACAGAATTGACCAATGCTTTGAACACACGTCTTTTAGGATCATTCCACTTACAGGAATCTCGGCCATTGTACACTAAAATTATACATACCTAAAATATGGATTGGGTGGGTTTTCGTTTTATCTCTTTGAGGTCAAGGGACTACTCAAAATGGAGTTCATGATTCAAGGCTTTGGAAGTAAGGATGTAATAGCGATCTCATTTTTCTTTGAATTAAGGTATGATGAATTAATGATCGATGAGTTTAAGTCGATTGCAGATTTTTAGAATATTTCGGGATCTGACAGACATGGGCGTGGTCAAAAAATTGACCGCGTCTATCCTGGAACATTCTGGGAATCTGCGATCGACTTAAGGATGGCCTTTAATGATAGCGTTTCTTTACTGAGTCATCAAATTTGTTTGGATGGTTAAAAATTACTGGAATTTAGTAATTTTTTTTTCTTCAAAAAATTAGATAGTAAAAGTGTGAATTTTATTTTTGATAGTAAAAATGAATTTAACATCGTTACAAATTTTAAAATATCCAAAATTTTAAAACTTCACAGTTATAGTATAGATTTCCAAAAATTTTAGTAATCCATAATTTCCATGGTTTTCCAAACAAATTTAGCTTACTATATTTAATATTTGTCTTTTCTTCACTGATTATTTTTACTTAGATTCAAATCATTTCATTGACTTTGATTCCAACCCTAGGAAAGAGAAGACTCTGAGTGAGATAAGAGACTCCAACTTACATCTTCACGCCTTTTCCAGCTACAGAAGTGTTCAAGGCATCTAGAAGAGCTGCCAGCATTGTTTTTCTATATGCAACAGTGAACAGTCCGGTGGTGTGAAGAATGTGCATAGACTTCAATGGCAATAAGACTATTTGTAAAATATTTATTGGGCATCTTTCAAACAAATGAGATAGCGTAATGATTTGTGAATGTGAGTTTTTCAGAGACCTTGTTAACCCTTAGGGTACCATGCTACACATTCCACTCACGTTGATCTCCATTTTCCCACCTTTCCCTTACTAAACTACATGGAAAGGTTCGAAAAGTTAGCACAGGGAGTTATTCAAGACTTTGTGAAGTTGGGGAGCAAGCCATTTCATATCTTGGTCCCTGCTTGTTATAGAATGATGATGTAAGCAATGTAATGGAGATGCAATCATAATATATGTGAATTAATAGTGATGTAATGCTTTATAATTTAAATGGCTTTTTGTTAAAAGTAATGTAATGCTTCCTAACTTAAATGGTTTGTTGTTGCAAATCCTTATTTTAATTTTTTTATTAGTCTTTTCAGTTACGTGAAGTGAAGTTGTTTTATAGATAAGAGATTTGGTTGGATGATTATGTTATCTTAAAATGTAGAAGAATTAGAAGAATAAGATCATTTGAAATTTGTAATTTTTTTAAATGGGTGTTATTTAGTTTTTTTATTGAAATGAATAGATTTTAAGAATAAGAATATTTGAAATTTGTAAATATTTTTTTGAATTGGTGTACTAGTTTGTTATTGAAATGAATAGTTCTTAAGATTATAAAGTTAATGATTATATTTGAATTATTGATAGTAATCGATGTTTTTATTTTAGATTCATTTATTGAAAGAAGACTTTGAAAAATAGTATACACTTCAGCTTGAATGTTTGTGGACTTCCTCAGGCCCAACCAAAAATTGTTTTTAGATATCCCTTAAGATTGAAAATGACCCCATTCTTACCAACCTTTATTTTTCATACTCAAACACATTGTAGAAACTTTTTTTTATCACAATAAGAGGCACAAACACCTACACTATATAAGTCGAGACACTAGCAAAAAAAAAAATTGTACTCCAACTATGTAATGATCTAATATTACACATTGTTTGGGAAGATATTATCCAAGCAACATAAGATAGACATTTATGCCATACAATCAAAACAATAACTCAATGATCGCCATGATGCTTTATAGATCATCTGGATGGGATTATCCAAGCTAACAATGAAAATATGATTTTGTCAATCTAACATAATTGCCACTTCCACCACCATTATCGATCCTTCTGCCTACACCTTGGAATTCTTCGGTCAATGATTTTATTTTTTATTTGAATACTGAATACACATAGGGAAACATATGTATCAATAACACATTACATATGTAATGTGTGAAAAGTTTTGTTAAAGGTTTATTGAAACAATAAATATACAAATCTCTAACTATAAGTAGCTGTGTGGAGGGCGTTGTGTGAAGCTGGCTGTTCGAAGGAAGCGTATATGGAGAACAAATGCATGTGCAAAGAGCTTTGATAGTGCTAAAAGCTTTGGGTAAAGTTTATTAAAATAATAAATATACAAATATTTTTTTTAATTCTTATTTGCAAACGTATTTCATAACATATGCTCATTAATTAATATCAGTTTCAAATGTCAATGACTGACCAAAGGACGTTATTGAGTGCAGAAGTAATTGTGTGGATGAAGTTGTGCAGAGGTGGTTGTGCGTGTGCAGGGGTTATTTAGAGAACAAATGTATGTGCAGAATGAGGAAAGTGTGGAGGGATCTTTTAATTGTAATGCATTTTGATATTAGTAGATTGTGCAGAAGATCAATGCCTATGTTATTATTAATAGATTCTACGGAGTGCAAGGGTTCATACAAGGAAAGCTTGAGAGCTTTTTGTTGACAATGTATTGTTCTGTTCAGAGGAAGCGTGTGCAGAGAACAAATGGATGTGCACAATGCTTTGACTGTGTCGAAAGCTTTTCCAAAAGTTTATTAAAGTAATAAATATACAATTTTTTTTCTTTAATTATCATTTACGAGTGTATTTCACAACGAATACTTCCTCCCCACGATATTTGGGATCCACATCTATTAATATTGGCTTCAAATGTTAATAATTGATTGAAGGAAGTAGTTGAGTTTGGAAGTAGTTGTGTGGACAAAGCTGTGAGGAGGTGGTTGTGTGTGTGCAGTGGTTATGCGAAGAACAAATGCATATGCAGAATGAGGGATGTGCGAGATTTGAGTGGAACGAGGGAAGTGAAGAGGGATCTTTTAATTGTAACACGTTTTCAACTCTTTTGGAGTTAGTGCACATACAATTTGATATTAGTAGAATGAGTGCAAGAGAAATGCTTATTTAACTTTAGAGTACACATGCATTTGTGTTATTTTGAAAGTATTTTGTAATAGATTATGCGAAGTGAAGAGGTTTGTACAATGAAAACCTGAGAGATTTTTGCGCACAATGGATTTTCTCTGCAGTCCTGCACATATGCATTTGTGTTATGTTGAAAGTATACGAAAATCATGTTTAGATTTGGTGTTTTAGTGATTATGTGGTTTTCTAAATGCGCGGGCATGTGTGTAGTCAGTGAATTGAAAGATGATTGGACTAGTATTTACCTACATGGATGTTTTCTATTAATCACATACATCAGGACGATAGAAAATCTGGATGGCGACTTTATCTTTGTAGCATGTTTCAAAAACAAAATAGTAGCAGGTGGTTATTTTTAGGGAAACAAGTCTGCAAACATTTGAAATAACTAGTATAGTGAGGGAGAAACATTATTTGCAGTGAGAAAAAATAACTCAATTTGTTCCAATTGTGAGATTTGTGTATCATTTTTTTAACAATTATTGTAATCACTAGACTATAAAAACTACTCTTATTATGCAATATTAAATAAATTGTGTTTTCAATTTGTGTGACATGCGATTGCAAGACACTGTTATGTTAGTGCTCTGCTCAATGATGCAAGAATTGGTGCGGTTGTAGGTTTTTTTGCATAGACCTTGGGGGGTGGGGTTGGGGTGAAAAATCTCCAATTAATATTTTTAAGGAGTATGTCTGGGAGAACTACTTCTTTGCATAGAAGGGGGTGCTAAATAAACTATGTTTTCAATCTGTGTGATGAAGAAGTGTTGTGTGGTAAAATGAAGTGAGCCAATTCAATCGTTGCATTGAAAGGAGATGGTACATGTTAGTCCTTGGTGTTAGCCGAGTTCCGCATTCCTCATATGTGCATAATTTTTTGTGCAAGGTTTATTAAAATAATAAATATACAAATATCTTTTATAGTTATTATTTAGGAACATATTTCACAACTACAAAAGTAACTGCGTGGAGGGATTCGTGAAAAGCTGGTTGTGCAGAGTTGGTTATTCGGAGGAAGCATGTGTGGAGAACAAATGCATGTGCACATAACTTTGACTATGTTGAAAGTTTTGTGCAAAGTTTATTAAACTAATAAATAAACACATCTCTTTTTTAATTCTTATTTAGGAACTTATTTGATAACGTATTTTCATTATTGATATCAGTTTCAAATGTCAATGACTGAACGAAGGGCGTTATTGAGTGTAAAAGTAGTTATGCAGAGGCAATTGTGTATGTGCAAAAGTTATGCGAAGAACAAATGCATGTGCAAAAATTGTGCAAAATGAGGTAATTACGAAGGGATCTTTTAATTGTAATGCATTTTGATATTAGTAGATTGTGAGCAAGAACAATGCTTATTTTATTATTAATAGATTTTGTGGAGTGTGAAAGTTCATACAATGAAAGCTTGAGAGATTTTTGCAAATAATGGACTGTGTTGTTCGGAGGAAGCGTGCGTAGAGAACAAATGCATGTGTGTAGAGATTTGACTATGTGGAAAACTTTGTCCAAAGTTTATTAAAATAATAAATATACAAATTTCTTCTTTAGTTCTAATTTAGGAATGTATTTCACAACAAATGCTTCCTCCCCACGATATCTGTGACCCACGTCTATTAATATCACCTTGAAATGTCAATCACTGACCAAAGGACATTGTTGAGTTTGGAAGTAGTTGTGTGGACGACGCTGTGTGGAGTTGGTTGTGTATGTGAAATGGTTATGCAGAGAACAAATGCATATGTAAAATGAGGGATGTGCGGGATTTGAGCAGAATGAGCGAAGTGCAAAGGGACATTTTAATTATAATGCATTTTCAACTCTTTTAGAGTTAGTGCATGTGCATTTTGATATTAGTAGATTGTGCGCAAGAGAAATGCTTATTTGACTTTAGAGTACATATGAATTTGTGTTATTTTGAAAGTATTTTGTAATAGATTGTGTGAAGTGCGAAGGTTCATACAATGAAAGCTTGAGAGCTTTTTGCACACAATGGATTTTGTCTGCACTCTTGCACATATGCATTTGTGTTATGTTAAAAGTATACGAAAATCATGTTTTTAGATTTGGTGTTTTTGTGCTTATGTGGTTATCTAAATGCGTAGGTAGATGTGTAGTTGGTGAATTGAAAGATGAGAGAATTGGTATTTACATGCAGGGTTGTTTTCTGTTAATCAAAGGACAAACATTAAGATGATAAAAAAATTGGATGGCAAATTTATCTTTATAACGTGCTTCAAACACAAAATAGTGGTAGGTAGTGATTTATAGGGTAACAGGTTTGCAAATATTTGAAATAGCTAGTATAGTGAGGGAAAAACACTATTTGTAGTGAGAAAAAATAATTCACTTCATTTCTATTACTAGATTTGTGAATTAATAATAATAATAATAATAATAATAATAATGAAGGGACGAACATTTGAACGATAAAGGCATCTAGTTGTCAACTTTGTTTTCAATACAGAGATTTTGTGACATACAAGATGTGATTTATGGCGAAACGAGTCGACAAGAATTTTGAAATCGTCAACGAAGGAAGGAAATAATATATTTCTTAATATTGATAGGATCATTTTATAATTGTTTATGTATTTCGAGTAGCGGATCATGTAGCATTTTCTCTTTGCAAATTATGTTTAAGAGCTTGGAGTATTGTTCGAGCTTCTGTTGCCTTACATAAAATGTTATCTTTGAAGCTGAGATTGCATCATCAATGGTGTCTCAATGACATTTATATTAAATAGTGGACGATAACAATAGTGTAGAAATATAAAATCTCTACAATACTGCAAGCTTTTAAACTGACTCACCTTTGTCGGTTTCCTGTTCACATTTGGTAGTTTCTTAGCTGATTATCATGATTACAGTTAGTTCAAACTCGTTTTGTTTGGTAAATTTTTGTTTCTTATGACACATATAGTATTGATATTAAATCAATGGATTGCAATTAGGTTTGGTTAAATTATTTGTTTGCTAATTATTCAACATGTCATGTGTAGGCAATTTTGATATAGGTACTAGTATATGCATTTGTGTTATGTTGAAAGTATATGTCATAGTGTTAGTTTTTATTCCTTGGCTTGTGTAGTTTAGTTGAAGTTTTTTTTTTTTTTTACACGGGGACTTCACCAGGGGAAAATACCATACCACGTTCATTGATGTTGGTGGATATATATTGAGGAAAAAATGACATAATATAATGAGCATATAATAGGGGGTAAATGTTGAAGAATGTGTAACTAGGTCTGATCTTCATAAGTATGAAATGTATTCCTGTAAATAATAAAATTAAAAGAAATTATTATTGGAGCATGGGTTTCATGCTCAAGTTATTTTATTTTATAGGTCAAGCATCCATTGAGTGCTTCTAGGGATTGTAGAGTCATTGTCATATATTGAAGACCCTATGGGCACATTGTATCTTGAAAATAAAAATTTATTTTGTCTTTAAAGTGTCGAAATACCTCCAAGATCAAGTCGGCCTAATGAGATGTCAAGTTGGCCTACATGAAAAGCCATGTCTCCCATTTGGAAGAGCCTATATATAGAGAGGAACTAATCCTCCATTCTACACATTCACTCATCTCATTCTATGTAAAAAATAGAAGGAGAAGAAGTCGAAGGAAAGGGTATGAAGAAGAGGAAGTCAAAGAATTAGAAGTGATTGGGCTAGATCTCTCTCTCTTGAGAAGGTCGAAATTAGGGTTTCTATGCTGGGACTATCTCTGGTTCAATCTTGGAAGAGGAAGATAATAAAAACAAACAAATGTCTCTTAGGGTGTGTTAGTAGCCCTAAGACTCAAGGAAATGCAAGTAAAGTAAGAAGAAGGCTATTTGAGGGAGATAGAAGTCTCCAAGAGAAGCAACAACAGTTGCAGCAATTGCGGTAAGCCAAAATTTCAGATCTACAGTGGGAGGTCGAAATCTATACAACTGGAGTGTTAGAAAATTATATATTACAAAGCAATGGAACACATAAAATATATTTCAGAAATAAAAACACAGAAAACACATAAAACAAGAGAGACATAGATATATGTGGTTCACCCAGTTTGGGCTATGTCCACAGAGAAGCAACTAGTCCTTCATTTTATATTATCCAACAAACTGAAGAGATACAAACTACAACAAATCCACTGTAATTCCCTCTTCACTCTCAATCTCCTCTCTCTTCCTCACTCATAATACAGATATACATAGACGCAATACAATTCCCTCATATATAGCGAGGGGTTGCCTTTAGGGCAAAAAATCCTAAATTAAACATAACTTCTACAATCAGATCTCCGCCTAATGAACGACCTAGATTGACTACAACATTACAACATTTTACAAGGCAATTTTACATCTATTTTTAGCTTCGGGGGCACTACCCTCGATCCCTCGCCAGGGGGGGGGCTCCCAAAGGTCGCAGCCGCCCCCCACTGGACCCCCCTTGCAGCGTATATTTTACGGGTAGCGTTGCCGCCACATTACAAACTGGGGTCCAATGTGGTGATACCTCTAAATAAAGAAGATAATCAAGCTCCACACCCAACATGGAGATTGAGTTGATCTTGATCTTGGAGGGTATTTCTCTGAGTCAGTAGGTCATGTTATTCGTCAATTGAAGAATATATAAGAAGAGGATATATTTACGAGTTCTCTCCTCAATAAGAGGGGTTTTGGCCCTGTCTTGCAACCTATATACTATGTCACTATTCTTACTGTTTTGGTAGTTGTTTGATGTATCGAATATTGTAATAATAAGGAACAAATCTAATAATTAAAAAGGTAACACAAACAATTATCAAGTTAAGAGAATTAACCTACTTACTGCACTATTGAATTCTCAACATTAAAGAGTTTTCATATTGGCAAGTATAAAAATGGAGCTCAAAGTTAATGAAAAAATATAAAGGAGTGTAAAAATGTTAATGAAAAAATGGATACCTACAATATCTAGTGAGAGTAGTGGTTTTTTAAATTGCTAAGGTGTATTGGGTTCGTATTGATATGGGTTTAAATAATGTGGGTTTTACAGCTGTTTTCCAATATGTAGTCAAATTAGGGGTATTATTTAGTATACGACGAACACACATGATATGTCATAGGTTCATTGAGTGAAACCCGTGTGGTTTTTTGTTTTGTTTTGTTTTTGTTTTTGTTTTGTTTTTTTTTTTCGGTTTTTTGTTTTTTGTTTTGTTTTGTTTGTTTGTTTTTGTTTTTGTTTGTTTGTTTGTTTTTGTTTGTTTTTGTTTTTGTTTTT
>APFE031173489.1:184423-206849 GCA_000404065.3 Pinus taeda
TAACAATAATAATGTAAGGGCACAATAATAACAATAGTGGGCTTCTATGGGGCACAATAATAACAATATGGGGACTACATGGGTACAACAATATAATAAGGGGGTTGTACTAATAACAATAAGTCGTTACACTAGTAGTATAGGGGCCTAACATGCCCCTCTCCTTCAAAAAGTGTAGTCTTCAATGCTTGAGTAGTTCTTGATGCTTCTGTATAAAATTCTTATCCTTCCATGTGAAATCTTCAACAAGTAAGTTCTTCCACTTGATGATATGCTTTGAAATTGATCGATTTCGTAGCTTTCAACTTCTCAGTTCTGTAAATCCTTCAGGTTCCAATATGCTTTTTCCTTCCTTGTCAAGTTCTTGCAATATTGTTGGAACTGGGATATTCGACAACTTTTGAATGAGTTCCCACTTTGCTTTGCCATTCTTCCATTCATACCTTCCTTTGTTTATCAAATTTGGTTCGAGAATTGTACCAACCTCTACCATTTCTGCAACCATATGTTCAATTTCACTCCTTTGGGCATATGGATATCTATAAGGCTTGACGTTTTGAGGAACACATCCTGGAATAAAATGAATAGCATGATCATGGTCATGAATATGTGGGAGACCTTTGGGAGTCTCAAATACCTTAGAATGATTTTCCAAGACTTTTTGGAGATCCGGAGAAATACATGATTTCGATATGCGAACATTTAACGAATATAATTGTGCAATTATGCCTCGTTGTTCTTTCTTTAGAAGCTTTCTCATTCTATCAGAAGTTATTATCTTTCTTGGTTTGCCTATGATACCCCTTAATTCAAGCTCCTTTCCTTCAGAGGAAAATTTCATAAAAAGTTCTTGAAAATTAAAAGCTATTGTAACCAAGGATTGTAGCCATTGGACTCCTAATGCAACATCAACACCACCCATTGGGACGAAAAACATTGGGTTATTCAATACATATTCTCCCATGGATCGCTGGATATTATGGCACTTTCCAGAGCAATTTATGGTTCCTCCACTTACAATTGTCACTTGACACTCTGGTGTTGGATCTAGGAAGTAATTCAAGTCCTTGGCTATCTTACAATTAATAAAATTATGGGTACTACCCGAATCAATCAACACTATTATCTTTTTCTTCTTGAGATGTACTTCTATCTTTACCGTTTGAGGAGTGGTAATTCTGACAAATGCATTAGAAGATATGGTCGGATTCATTTCTTCTTTCTCTGGGTTGGTTCCTGGTGAGTATCCTTTTCTTTTGATGTTTCTTGATACTTTTCTTTATGATATTTCACCGTTTGAACCTTATTCTTCTTGATATGTCCTTCTATCTTGAGAGTTTGGGGAGTGGTAATTTCTTCCAATGCTTTAAAAGATATGGTCAAATTCATTTCTTTATGCTCGATGTGATCTTTCACTTCTTGAACATTTTTCTTCTTGATATGTCCTTCTATCTTGATAGTTTGAGGAATGGTAATTCTTGCAAATGATTTACAAGATATGGTCAGATTCATTTATTCTTTCTCTTGGGTTTGGTCCTTGCACATATCCTATTCTTTTGATGTTTCTTGATCCTTTTCTTCCTCCTCTTCATACTCTATGTAAAATAATTTCTTCTTAGCACACTTATGACCTTTTGTGCATTTGCTATCATAATTGTAACAAAGCCCTTTTTTTCTTTTTTTCTTCCAATTGTTGTGGTGTAACTGTTGTAGGTTGTGGAAGGCTAGGAGAAACAACAATTTCATTATTATAGTTGTGAGGGGTAGACTTCCTTGTTGCCATAATTTTACTTTCCACTTTGTAACAAAGCCCTTTTACTCTTTCCAATTGTTGGGGTGTTTCTCTAAAGAAGGTGTTGCTCTTTGTATCCTCATAATGTGCTATCATTTCCTCCGTGAAAATTGACCACGTAACAAGTTGTTTACGAGAACAAAGCCCTTTATACCATAAAAATGGATCCAGTTCTAAATATGAAGATGCAATACATACCTTTTATAACAATGGTACACCATGTAGATCAAAATATTGCTCCATATGAAGTATCCCATTTACTGGATCCTTGCATCAAACTTCCTCATATCGCCTTTTCTTGATTTAAGGAGCTCAATCTTGAAATGACTATAACTTTGTAATTTCGGTTCTTCCAGTTCTAAAATTGTGACCTGTAGTAGCACTCTGTGTCCTCTTTCAAATGACATTAGTCTAATCAAATTTAGATTCTCCAAGAAAGAGTTATGCACAATCTCCCAAGATGACCTGATTATATACCTTTTCAGAAGAGCAAACTTGTATGAAGTTCCACGTGTCACTGTGTTAACCTTAGGATCTAAAAATATATATACAGAAACTACAGTCTATTATCTTTTTGTAAATTATTACGAAATTTCAATCTGATTCTCAAAACAAAAGTTATGACGATTTTCCCCAGGTCACCTGTTTGGAATGTAATTCAGGAGTGTGCAAAAAGGTCAATTTCCTCAGATCATATCTCCGCAAATATAGCACCAAAAGATCTGAAATTCATACTTGAGCTTCCGAACGATTTCAATCTAGATGGGTTTTGTTTTTAGTATTTAAAATGTTGTAGAAAAAATTTATAGCGCAAATGCCACAATGAACTGTTTGGAGCAGTGAAACCTAGGAATCCAAAGTTCTGATACCAAATGTTATGAAACCAGCTCACAAAAAGATAGAAAAGATAGATGAGCGCCTTAGAAATAATCCTCTTCGAGGGGGCAACATCCTTTACATTACACAAATGAACAATTCTAGGATGATACAAATGACAAGACCTCCTTTCTATATATAGGAGTCCAAAGGGTCATAATATAACTAGAGCCGACATAACAATAATAATGTAAGGGCACAATAATAACAATAGTGGGCTTCTATGGGGCACAATAATAACAATATGGGGACTACATGGGTACATCAATATAATAAGGGGGTTGTACTAATAACAATAAGGGGTTACACTAGTAGTATAGAGGCCTAACATTCCTTGTTGCCTCAATTGCTAAATCTGCTTTCATAACAACTAGATCCACTTTCATCTTGTGACTTATTCCCCCGTGGTTTGTGAGCAACCTTTCTCTTTCCTTTATCCTGCATATGGTTTCTCCCTTCTATTGACACAAATTTTGGAGTTGTTGCCTTCTATGGAGTGACCTGTGAAGTTCTTGCGAAACTGAACGACTCGTAGGTCTTGGAGGCATTATAGAAATTCTTCCATGGATCCTCCTCCTGCGAATTAAATGTCCCGTTGAGCCATTGAAAGTGAATTCTCGCACACTGGTTCTTGTAAATACCACAACGATCGTACGGATTAAAGTCTCAAGTACTAAATGCAAACTTCTCTATTGCCTTTCCTTAAGTTCTTTTTCTCGTACAATCCAATCTGCATAGTAAGAGTTGGCCAGGGTGCTTTATTTCTTCTCATGCAAAGCAAATGATAACAATTTGATGAGATGATACAACACTTATTGCATGACAAGCTTATCAGTGGAATACATTGACAAAACATGCAGCAAATTCTCTTCACCGAATGCTCTAAGGAAGGTGCCATCTAGTGAGGCAAACTAATCTACGATCTCTGATATTTCCTCCATTGCCTTAGGCGACATGCAAGGTCATTCTTCCTAAAAGATCGTCCTGTATAGTGGAATGAGGAAGTGGTAAGTTAGCTTCTCCATAAGTCATCAATGGCTGCAATCTGAGAGCATCTTGCAATATATGTGCACAAAAAGTTCTTGAGGTGACCAAGCCCAACTCATACCAGGGAATGCGTTATGTGTACAAATTGCACCTAGTAAATATGCAAACATATGGAATCTCGCTTGCTTTCCCTTGGGAGTGTTAGAAATAATATTGAGTGGGGGGATGAATCAGTATTATCAGATCAATAATTTTTCATTTCCCAAAGATATTTATATATGCTACTTCTATGAAGTGAACTACCATGTACACACTACTGTGATTAGAGAAACCAATGTATACCCAAAGAATATGCGATTTAGTCAATTTATCATGTGTTGATATTTAACCAGTGCATCAATGACTTATTAAACAATGCAATAAAAACAGAATGAACCATCACACATAAGCATCACACATGAACACCAAGATTTAAGGTGGAAACCCAATGTGGGTGAAAACCACCTGTTGTTGTCATCTTTGTCTTCTTTTAATAATAAGAAAATTTATTTACAATCTTGTACTGGTGCAAAATCATACTAGTACGCAGGCACCCACCTATAGAAGGCTACAACCTTCTGTCGTTCTCTATCTTCTACTCGAAGGGATTTACAACCCCTGAGTTCTTCTACTAGCTGATATGTTTATAGTACGTAGGATCTGACCTACAGAAGGTTACAACCTTCACACATTCTCCAACTGCTACTAGAAGGGAGCTCCAAACCCCTGATCAAATCACCAGCCACTACTGGAAGGAAGCTTCGACTTCCTCACTAAAAGCTCCAACCCTCAATATCCTCTAGGGACCACATTTCATGACTTTTCAGACTTGATACTCCTGGTACATAATAACACTATATGTAGGCCATGTTTCATCAAATTTTCACACTGGACCCATTAGAACTTTCAAACTGCATCAACCAATAATCAGTTAATCTGAACAGTTAGATCACTATCACTAGAACACTGTGCTAAACCCAGAAACCTGCATCATCATTCAGAACCAGTTGCAACCTCAAAAATTATGCATCAGAATGTATACACTACTTTGTTGAACTTAACCTGCGTGTATACACTACTTCATTTAATCAAACCTGCGTATACCTTCAAAACTATTGAAACATAAAACTTCCGAAACAAGTTTATACCAACCAGCGATATACTTGAACATCTATTGCTAATTTACAGAGCTTTACATAGGTAGTAGCAGAGTGTAGAAAATTTGATGTAGGTTAAACCGATAATGCAATATAAATCAAAGTAGAATACTATAACCTACTTCTACTATCAATTTGCGGAGGCTTAAAGATTGAGCTGAATAATATTTCCAAAAGAAGAAGAATCAATCGCACAATACACATGAAAATACTTTGGGTAAAGCCTCAGCTAAAAACCTCACTATCTATATTATCATACAAGGTGGAAATACATAGGAATTATACAAAGCCTTAGCTCTCACAACTAGCCAACTTTGAGTACAATCCTCACAGATGCTCATAGGCAATCTTGGCTTCTCTCCAACGTTCCTCTCTGCCCTCCAAGTTCCTATTTCCTTGTGCTATTCCTTGTGAATGATCTTCACCTCACCAAGTGGATGATCTTTCTCACACATTGACAAAACTGCACAATCCTCAAGGAATGATACCTTGAATGCATGCATGAGTTTTCTTTATAAGAAAACAAATGCAATTGATAGCACATGGTCCTTGTCTTTAATCTCAATTGGTGCTTTCTCAGAATAGACATGCATGAGTTTCTGATGAGGGAATATTCAGTTAACTGGAGTACACTAGTTGGATGCATGCATGCATCAACTCACTCTTAACTCTCTATTAGTTCCTCAAATAGTTTAGAACTAATTTAACTGGACTTAACTCAATAAACTGAGTTAACTAATTACAACTCAAATATAACTCAATCTTATCTCCTTAATTTAAGGGATAACTCTTGCATGACTTCAGAAAGACTTCTAACTTGAATTTCTCCTACTAATTAATTCAAAATGAATTAATTAATTATTTCCAAGTGGTTGTTAAGACTAAATTCGATTTTAATTCACAATTTAATTCAAGGACAAATTAAATTGGAATATTCTTGTTGCCATATTTCAACACTCCCTCTCAACAAGAAAGGGATTATCTGCCACCTCGATCCTGTTTCTATGGAACTCAGATTTACACTTTGACAATGCCTTTGTCAAAATGTTAGCATCTTGCTCCTCTGTTGAAATATACTGTAGCAACATGATCCTCCCATCATCAACAGCTTGCTTTACCTTGTAAAGCCAATAGGAACTCACCATTGATTTGTTCTTCGGTCACGGAACCATGTCCCAAACACTGTTACAAACTATGGAGTCATACTCCTCCACCATAGCATCAACCCAAATCGGCTGCTGCACTGCTTCCTCAAAGGAAGATGGTTCGGTCTCAACACATTCCCCAGCAAGGGCCATGTATCCAGTGTGCCTCTCATGTGACCTCCTCTGTCTGCATTGAGAAGATGGTGCTCCTGCATTCTCTCTCGCATCCTCCAACAATCTGTCATCTTCTCTTGTGTGCTTCCGTCCATCTCTAGAAGACTCTGCTCGAGTGGATGTCTCCACCCTTGAAATCTCTGCATGTGGCTGCTCCACATCAGTATGAGGCTCCGCCTCCTTACGAACCAACAGTTCCTCCACAGCCTGTAGTTGGAGCTCCCTCTCAAGGGAAACTCGCATGGCCTTCTTCTCATCAAACTTGAGATCTCTACGAACCACTGCCCTTCGACTGGTAGGCAAGTACACACGATAGTTGTGAAGGGTATTAGTGTACCCTACAAATATTCCCAACTCTGTTGTTGGCTCAAGCTTCTTCTGTGCATCCTTTTTCCCACGACAATATACCAATGAGCCAAAGTTCCTGAAGTGACCCACATCTAGTCTCTTACCGGAGACAGGTAAATAATGCATTGTTTGTTTTATATGTAGTACTAATAATGTTTATACAATATATGATGTAGTCCTCTAACAGTGATGTACAAAGTTAAAATACTATATAATCTGATAATACTAAACACGTTTGGGAAAAATATGTTACTGTCATATAATTCTTGTGTCTTAATTACTTCTATGCTATGGATGTAGAACCTATTATATTTATCATTTCTGTATGTTTGATCAAACTCATATCGTCATAGAAGCGGAAATGAATACAAGCAGAACATATACCGTTAAGGATAATGATAACTCTTCTAATAGGTACATTTTTGCTTTACTTTTTGTACTTTGATTATCTTTGCATTACACAACCCACTGTGTTCCCCCCTCTCACCACTTTTGGGCCATGTTTTTTAATTTACTATAACTAAAAGAAAATCTTTTTAAATTTCTAGGAAACATATGACACTTCGAGATTCAGATCTAGGACAACAATTACAAGGAAAAAAGTACTTTGAACATTTCTATAAAAATTTTGTATTTGCTAAAACTAAAATCTATTTAGAATTTATGTACACTAGTAATGATGTTGCATTATCTTCTCTTGTTTCATTAAACAATTCTTACTTAGTTTCAATTATAATGTCTTTTTAAGCAACGATTTCAGTTTATTATTTGTGAACAAGAAAAAGTTATCGAATTTAAATGATGTCACAAGGGATGGACAATTTGAGTGTAGAGATAACAATGAGTAGTACAATAGAAACAAATATCGCAAGAGACAAAAAACATAAACTAGTGAAGAAATAAATGAAAATAGGTGCATCTATGCACATGCAATTAATATTATATCATATTTCTTCTTTCTTTCTTTCTTTTCCTCTTTTTAGTATTTTCTCTCTTTAAAAAAAAAAAAATTATTTCAATTCAATGCTCATGACTAGGCAAAAAAAAGTCGAGTCTATGCCATTGTTGATCAAAGATATTAGTAACAATATAACTGGGAGGATTTTTCATGACGTTGTCTTGGTTATATATCGAACATTTTTGGAGAAAAAAGGGAGTAAAAAACAATACTTTGTGTAGACTTAACATATAAGATAGTGGAAATGACAATAATGTTGCTTGTGACAAAACCGTTAATCGAAAAACATGAGTCAAATCTTATTGCAAATGCTCATGTTTCTATTAATGATTTTGAAATAATTCCGAATCATAAATATGATAATGGTTATTGTGAAAAAAATATTTGTCTAAATAGTTTTTGTAGTTAGAAAACATTTGTCCTGTTTATGCAAAGTACTGATTTTTTCCAAACATGACATTTGAAAATCTATCACATAATGACAATGCATTTCCAGTGGACACAATCCCAACTATTGCAATTTCAACAACACACACATGAATCCAATATGTACTAAAAATCAAAGACGACAATGGAGAACAAGACAATGCTACAATAATCTTTGTTTTATTTGAACGTTTTATTGATGAGGCTATTGCCCATTTGTTTATTTTCCCCACTAGAAAAACCAGTTCATATTGAAATAAAAAACAAGTTACATATTCATAGGTTTGTATATCCCAATTTTTAGAAAAAATGATTCTTCATAAGTTATACGGTTTTCATGTATTGTTTTACAAATTTTGCAAATGTAATAGGTTCAAGTACATGATAAACTTATTTCGACATGTGTTTCAATTCAAATGCAAAAAAATGTTTTTCTGTTGATCTTGCTAAGAAATATAGTTAAAAAACAAGAAAGAGTTTTTTGAACTTCACAATTGATGTCCATATGTCCATTGAAAATGTGAAAGAAAGACGCAATGTAAGAAACCTTCTTTCCTAGCTAAGTGGAATATGCATGGTAAACTATACCATATTGTTTAAATAGACATAGATAAAGAACAAGAAATAAAAATGAAATTTGATTGCATGTTATGAAGCCTCTATTTTCTATATCAATTTTACAGTATTTCCAAGGATACCTGAGAGCAATTAGTGCATATATGAATCCATTCGACACTGTATGCCACGAGATGCAATAGTCCAATTACAAGTACTAGAACTACGAATAAAATTATGCTTTATTACAACATTTGCAAGCAAGAATCTCACTTCCTTTATTTTCATCGGTTAAACTACATCATATATGGAAGTGACAGGACTGAAATACAATATATTCCGAGGGGTGTCAATCTGGAAATAATATTACTTGCACTATGACAAATTTCCTACGAGTTATACTCTACAAACAAAACAAATGTTATTGAAATCTTGACCAACTTTGAGATAGATGACACATTTACAATAGACCATCGAAACATAGTTGTACATATACAGTGACAATTTTCTTTATTTATGTTTTTAAGCAATTTGGTAATGAAACAATTTTCATTCTTTGAATTTCCAAGCATCTTAACATTGCCTCAAAGTTTCTGGTTCAAGAATTGCATTTTTTGTTGATGAACAACTATTTGATTTTTCTCGATATTTGGATTTGATTTCACACTATCAATCAATATAATATACTCAAGGGAACAATATTAGCAATGTGATCATCAGATAAACAAGACACTTTCTTCTATTAATGCAAATTCTCTCATTACCTTGTATAAAAATGCAATTTATTGAACTATTTTTGTTCCAACTCTATGTTTTTCACTATGCTATGTCATTTTTGCTTTCTTGAAATATCGTTTCTTACATTGTTTTGTTGATTTATCGAATTTTCAAGTTCTATAACTACTCAAACAATATTACAAGTTGGTTACATTGTAATTTCCAATGACATTACTTTACAATCACGGTTTTCTTTGTTTCACAGTGCTGACCAATCTAATATTTTTTTCCATTTAAAAAACTATTCCATAGAAGCTTTAAATAGATATCTAAATAAGTCATTGCCATACAAATTTGAAACACATTTTAAAACCGAATAAGAAAGATTATGATATAACTTATCAAACATATTGCATTTATACATACATCTATAATCCATAATAGTCCGATATATTTGTTTTCTTTAACTTTGTCGAGAATATTACAATACATAGCCTTTAGCATTACTTAATTTCAAAATTGGTTCAAGAAATAACAAAAAATGGTAGTGATTTGTTTACTAATTAACCATTTTTTTAGACATTAATGCTTCTACTAATTATGCTGCCAGAATCAAGAACTAATTACTCTCTTCATGTTTTGCAAGATCTCTCCTGAAAACGCTCTTATGACATCTAGTCCATCTTCGAGTCACCTAAGCATTTGTTGAAGTTCCAGTATTTTATCCATTAGCATTAAAATAACTTTGCTAAGCATTAAGATATCTTGGTTGAGCATTGAGATACCTTGGCTCTCTGCATGTACCTCTTCCTCTGTCCTCCTTCCATTGTTTCCTTGGGCCATTTATTTATTGTTAGTAACAAATACAAAAAAAATAGACAAATTATAAAGTAAAACCTTAAAACACTTAGCAATTTCAGAACAACAAGGCAGGACAATTTCTTATAACTTTATAATGAGTCTAGAACAAAATGAACATTGAAAAATTTTCTTTGACGGGAAACAACAATATGTATAATGCATCATACGTGATAAGTCATCTAAATCACAAATTGACATATTAGTTCTGAAACGACATTTAACTACTATAGGTTTTAATGGTATCCATTAACCAATGATCGTCATCAACATGGATAGTACTAATTTGCCCGATCTTTAATAAAAAAAGAATGTTGTGAAATATATTACTTTAAATCATATACGTTTTACTTAAATTCAAACTCGACATATTCTAATTGATACAATTAAGTTTCATGATTAATCTATCTTACACGCTTTACATATCGATATTGAGAGACTATTTAATTAATTTCGTGAACCACATTCTATGTTCATTAACTAAAAATCATTTTTCAATAAATAAAAGTCTTTTCCATATTATTCACTGAACCAACATGTATTCATTACATTTAATATGTAGACTTTCCTTGTTATCATCCAAGTATACTTTGTGGAAGTAATTTCAGAACCTAGATGTCAATTTGTGACTTGGATGCCTTATTTCCTTGTCACATTATCCAAATATTAAATGAAATATGTTCAATGAAATAAGTAAATTAGGTAATGGTTACCAAAACTATTATAAGATTTCCTACACGACAAAAGCTTCGATTGTAAACTCTGCAACAATCTAACAAAATTTTCAACATCCAAAAAACTTGCAAGATCATTTCATTGCCAAAAACCATTTTGTTGTGAACATCACTAGAAAACTATGATTGAATAACACTATTCATTTCCATGTTGCATTTTCATATAGGAACAACATAATATAAATAATTTTGAAATTATTTAGTCAAGAAATAACATTTGAAATAGATTAAATATGGCATCGAAGAAACATAATCAAGTCCATTTGCATAACTATCACTTCACTTGTAAATTAATGTATGAGCTACGTCTTGGTGTATTATTTATAGGTGTGGAACTAAAGGTTTACGACTAACGTTTTTTGACTGATGACAACAAACCTTTCCATAACTTAACAAGCCATAACCCCTTTCAGGCAGGCTTGGGATTTCAACCATTGTGTCTCATTGATTTCGCATCGCTCCTTGCAACTACCCAAGCATAATTTACAATAATTAAGTAATAAAATATGTTATAAAAATAATGTTATACTGCACAAATAACGAGTATAACATGCGATATTAATTTTGATAAATGAAAATTGATACAATATATTGGCAACAAAGTGATTGTGTGAGATTGTATGTTAGCTTTGAACGTTTCCACGGTCAGACTGTGCACTCATGCACGTGTTATGAGAAGAAATTTACAATAGCCTTTAGTGCAGAATGCAGGGGTCTGCAAAATCAAATCTTGAAAGCTTCCTCCGTAGAATGGAATTCCTTCGTAGTTTTGTACATCTGTCGAATTTTAGCAACATAACCATAAAAAATATTGTGCTCAATGATCCAATTTTCTCTGCAGTCTGCCTAACCTTTACTCAATTGACTATTGATACTAGGGAATATAGAGATACACATTATTTGTAATTAAAATATTTTGAAGAGCAAATATGGATTATTTAAAACTAAAATATCAACAATAAAAAATTTATTTATAATTAAAATATTAGCTATAATATCGTATGGTGCACCGCTTGCCTTTGTGTTATTGCGAACAACACATATAGATTAAGTTAATACTTAAATATTATAAATAAAACCCTTCAATGCAGAGTCTGGAGACCCGCACAATGAAAGCTTCCAAACTTCTTCCACACGATGAACTTTGTTCGCACTTCCACACATGTGCATAATTTCATAAAGATAACCATAAACAAATATTCCTCAGCCAATCGGAAAGTAGAAATTACATTTATTGAAAATTCAAGAATTGTTTTTGAATATATGCAAAAATAGAAATATTGAGCATTTTCCCTGAAACTTTGGTTAAAATTGCAAAAAACACAGCCAAATAATACACAGTTAATGCAACTTGACCACAAAGCAAAACTAAATGCTTCTAACATTTTGTACATTAATTGTTATCATTACAATAATTACGTAATAAAATTTCTTATAAATAGAAATGTTATACTGCACAAATAACGAATATCATATGCAATATTAAATTCGATAACTAAAAATTGATATTGTATACTGGCTATGAAGTTATTGTGCGATGCACATGTTTGAAGAAAAATATACAAAATTCTTTAGTGTGAAGTGCACAGATCCACACAATGAAAGATTGAAATCTTCCTCAACATAATGGACTTCGTCTGCACTTCCGCGCATGTACCTAATTTCAGCACGCTAACCATAAACAAAGCTTGTGTTCAATGACTCAAACATTGATGTGATTATAGGTTTTTTGCATTCCAAAACAATTCAACATTTACTAAATTGACTAGCGATATGTGGGAATACAAAAAATTGCATTATTTATAACTCAAATATTGCAAACAATAAATATGGATTATTCAATACTAAAATATTAGCAATAAAATCATTATTTATGATTAAAACATTACTAATAATATCGTATGGGTGCATTGGTTATCTTGGTCTTATTGCAAAAACAGGGTCCTTTGCATAGACAGGGGTACTTAGACACTGACACTAAGTGTTTAGTGCATAATGTAGATATCCACACCATGAAAGCTTGAAAGATTCCTCCACACTTACGAACATATGCCTAATTTCAGAAAAATTGCCATAAACAAAGCTTGTGGTCAAATATGAAAAAATTGATGTGCTAGATAAGCAAGTAGTACCTCTATATTATGAAAAATAATCTGGAGTGCTTTTGTAGCAAAAGTGAATACAAGATGCACATTATTTATGACTAAAATATTAGCAAAGATATCATATAAGTCCAACACTTGCTTCAATGTTATTGCGAACAACAAGTATGCATTATTTAAAACTAAAATATTAGCAGTAAAATCCTTTAGTGCAAAGTGTGGAGATTGACACAATGAAAGCTTACTTTGCACGATGTATTTCCTCCGCACTTCTATAAATGTGCCTAATTTGAAACATATTCATAAATACAAAGATATGCATTATTTACAGTTAGAATATCATCGATAATATAAACATAGAGTATGCATTATTTAATAATAAACTATTAGCAATAAAAGCCTTTAGTGCAAAGTGCAGAGATCCAAACAATGAAAGCTTCCTCTGCACAATGGACTTCCTCCGCACTTCCTCACATGCGCCTAATTTGAAACATATTTTGAAATACGAAGACATGCAATATTTAAAATTAAAATATTATCAATAATATAAGCATAAACAATATTATTGTGAAAAAATATGGATTGTGTTTTAATATTAAAATATTAATAAAGATCCACAAAATGAACCTTCTCTACACTTCCACACATCCATCTAATTTCAATAACATAACAAGAAATAAAGCTTATCAATGAAATACGGTTTTGTATAAAAAAAATTCCGCACTCCACATAACCTTTATTCAATTGATTATTGATATCTATAAAAATGAATACAAAAATACACATGATTCGCAACTAAAATTTTAATATTATTATGAACAAATTAGTTTAACTATGAACAATTTTTGAAATAATATTATTATGTTTCATTATGTAGAGCTTTTAATGTGCACAGGACTGGGTATGTATGTGAGAACAAGGGTGCATAGAGAACTTTATTCGACAAGGATGAAATTAATGTTAAAATCTTTTCTTGTGCAGAGGACAGAGTATGTGCAGGGGAGTAGTTGCGTAGAGCTTTGATCTTATACAGTTATGAATCTTTGCAAAGGAGCTTCGGGGGGCGGGGGTGACACTCGTAGATAAGCATTATTTACAATTAAAATTTTACCAATAATATCCTATACATCAACTGCTTACTAAAATAGTAGCAATATTTTATGTTAATCTTCATTCCACACAATGTCAAAAGCATTTATAAATGAAAAAACAAGTTAAGAATACATGCCACACAAAAATAAAAGGAATATTAGTACTGATAGTGCACTGTGTTGTGCATGTGCAAAGGTTATGCAGAGAACAAATGTATGTGCAGAGTGCAGGATGTGTAGAATTTGTGTGGAATGAGGGAAGTGTGGAGGGATCTTGTAATTGTAATGCGTACTCAATAGCCGATGAAAAGGCGTTATTGAGTACAAAAGTAGCTATCTATGGAAGTTCCCAGAGCTTTCACTATGCAACAATAATCAGAGCTTCTTTTCATAGACGAGAGTGCTAAATAACTATGTTGTGCGATAAAACAAAGTGATTCAATTCATTGTGAACAATAAATATGGATTATGTTTTAATAGTAATATATTATCAATGCAAGCCTTCAATGTAGAGTGTCGAGATCCACATAATGAAGGATGGAAAGCTTCCTTCACACAATGAATCAATTAAATAGCAATAGTATGCATTACTTACAATTAAAATATTATCAATAACATGCTTCAGTGCAAAGCATAGAGATCCACATAATGAAAACTTGAAATCTTCCTTCGCAAAATGAACCTTCTCTGCACTTTCGCGCATCACAAAAACAAATCTTCTTCCCAATGAAATGCGGTTTTGTAAATTATCAATTAAATAACATTAGTATGCATTATTCACAATTAAAATATTATCAATAATATAATCATAAACAATGTTAATGTGAACAACAAATATGGATTATGTTTTAATACTATAATATTAACAATGAAATCCTTCAGTGCCGAGTGCGAAGATCCACACAATGAAAACTTGAAAGCTTCTTTTGCACAATGAGCTTTCTCCACATTTCCACACATCCCATAAATACAGTTTATGCTTAATGAATTGTGGTTTTGTACAAAAGAAAATTTGCACTCTGCATGACCTTTGCTCAATTGACTATTGATATCTATAAAAGACCGTGATCTTCGAACAAAAGGGAATATAGAGATATGCATTATTTATAACTAAAATATTACCAATAATATTAGCAATAAAAACGTTTAATGTAAAATGCAAAGATCCGCACAAAGAGCACTTCCACACAAGAGCCTGATATTTGAAAATATGAAGATAAGCATGATTTACAATTAAAGTATTACCAGTAATATCGTATACGTCAACCACTTACTAAAATATTAGCAATAAAAATTTTTATTGCAAACATATTTATCAATTAATAAGACTGTGTGAAAGGCGTTATTGAGTACAGAAGTAGTTATCTACGGAAGTGGCCATAACTTTCACTATGCGAAAGCTTCATGTAAAGAGAATCAATTAAATAAAGGTAGAGGTAGGGACTATGTTGCATCAGAACTATTATTCTTGTTCGATTTTACTTTCCCTTAATGTTTTATAAAGATGTGCACACTTGTTCTTTTATTTCTTTGACAATTTATTTTAATGTATTTATGTGTGTGTGTGTGTGTGTTTTAAATAAATTGTGTTTAAATTTAGTTAAAAAAATATTAACATTATATATTTAAGTAGTTGAATTGGTATGATTTGGAAACTTCATGGATGTTGAATTTATTTAAGCATTTCAAAATGTGTTTTAAATGATAAAAAATTGTGATTTCACCAAAAAAATCTATCACCTAATTTCAATGAAAAACCGAAAACATAAACTGTTTAGACTCCGCTATACGTTGATTGTGTAAATAATTTTTAATCCATTTTACAATAATCTATGAATATATAGATAATAAAATATATATTTCTTTATCTTTATGTGATTCCCAAAATTTATGATGTGATTAATTTTGATAGGAAAAGTCCATTATTTACGTCGTTTTTGTTGACATAATTTTATAACTTTGATATGCAATTGAACTAGTATTATATGTGTTTCCTCCCTAAAATAAATTGTTGATAATTCATAAGGACTACAAATTCTATAAAATGCTTTGGGCCTTGGGCCATTAACATACTTCCTCATGTTTAAGGAAAGATGAACTCTTAACCAATTAAAAGCAATATCTCTTATTGTCATTGTAGAGGTTATAATAATTGGTTCATGTACTTTTAGGTAACATCTAGCTTTAATCCCATGCATGAGACTAAATGGTATCTCATTCAATCTCAACACAACAACATCTTCAATATGAAGGCCGATGTTATGCTATGAAGACCGATGTTATGCAAGCTCTTGATAACAAGTTGAAAATTTAAATTTAATGAACCCTTTCACTTCATTTTTCATTTTCTCTATAATCATAAGAAATGTTTTTAGAGAAAGACATCTTCTAATGGAGGCTACAAAAGATAAATCCTCTCCATTCATAATAAGAAGGTGTTTCCATATTTTGTATGTTTTTCCATTCAAATACACTTTTCTCTTATGTTTATTTTGGGAAAATGTGTGTGTGTGTGTGTATGTGTGTAATATTAATCTAGGTTATTATTTAAGGCCATCTTAGAAATGATATTGACATTGGCATTTTTTAGGACTTTAAGTTCTAGCACCTTTTTAGGGTCTTACCATGCATTTTTTAAGATTTTGAAGCTTATATAGAGGCATATTGAGTAGTGTGCAAATTTTCTTTCCAATTAGCTAGAGAAAACCTAAAATATAGAAATAGGAAAATATTTGTGGTCCCCATTAGGCTCCTTTTGTTTCATATAACCAATATTGCACTTAACCCGAACATTATATTATTATTTAGTGTTGCTACAAGATTTTTAGAATGAGCATAAAAAGAGCTTATATTCTTATAAATTTCTATCACATTTTAGCCATTGTACTTTTTATTTTCCTAAGGAAAACCTTATAGGATTCCCCCCTCTTCCCTATCATTATCTAGATTAAACACTGCTTAACCACTTGTCATAATAATGACTTTTAACCTTGAAATATGCGACTAGATTGAAGCTATCACCTATAGCATCTTTATAAGCAATATTCCTTGGGTGCATGTTTCAACATATTGAGCTAATCCTAGGGGCTATTATAACCATTATACTTGTACAATGTTTTTCACTATTTTTTAATTAATAAAAAATATTTTTCATTGTATCTTCATGTTTATGTTATATTATACTGATATCTTTCATTTCATTCTCACATAGTATCAATAAAAGGTATCAGAGAAATCCCCTCTCTATTGCTTCTGTGTGCATGTCCCTCGTGAGGTCAAGGCATTGAAATTTAGGTTTTGAGCTAACCAAGCTCAGCGAAGATCTTCTTTTTCAGCGTAAGTGACCTCACATGGAAGAGAAAAATAAAGATGATGGAATAGGATATCCTATCTTGTCACTACTCTAGGATTCCATTGAGGAAAAAAGGAACGAGATGATAATTTCACCCAAATGCTCCTATGGCTCCCAACAAAAATATATGCATGTTAGAAAAGTAGTCATTTCACGGGAATGTTACCTTTCTAGGTGCATGCTTTTAACATACCTATGTTTGAAAAAAAAGATATACACAAAGTTTTACAGGGATGATTATATTAGTGAGACATATATTTCTCTATTCACAAAATTTCAAAGAATAAGAAGATTAGCTTCACACCCCTAATGTCTCTTCCCCATGTCAAACATTGCTTAGGTGCTTACTATCTGCAACATGTCAAAGAAAATTTTGAAATGTATTGGACAAAATTCTCTTGGGATTATTTTGTTGGTGCCCTTAAGGAGGAGTATGATCATTTTGGAAACTAAAAATACCAATACATGAGATGAAAAACTATGTATTAGGGTAAAGACTGGACTATTTCAGAGTACACAGATTCCTTTTATACCTTACATGCAAAGGTAAATGTCAAGGACTTCGATTGACACTTGGTTCTTAAGTACCATAGAGTCTTGTGTGGATACATCCAAATAGAAATGGAGTTTATATCTATTTAGAATCCTACACAAACATCATTATGCTATCAAAATTGAGGAAAAAATTTAGCATTGAGTTAAGAAAGAGTTTGTGGTTTAAAATCTTCTACAACTAGCATAATGGTATATGAGGCTTAGTTCTCATAATGAAGAACATAAAAAGGGTAACCAACCTCAATAAAACTAGTCAAAGCACCATGTAAAGAATACTAAGGACAATAATTCAAAAGACATAGGAAAATGGTTTAATGACACCATAACATCCCTTAGGAAAATAATGATGAATGTTGTGTAAAACAATAATTATTGGTCTAGATAAAAGCCTTTAACTATGATTCGAACCATGACATCACTATATTTAATTGAGAGGGGAAATCTTCAAAATGGAATCTTTTGTTTTATCACTAACACAAAGGTTTAGCTAGAAGTAACAAAGGATCTAAAGGAAGTGCAATGCCTCTTCCATTAATATATGTGGGTGATGGTGATGTCATTGCATTACATTATTGACAATAAAAACTAAAGGAGCTTGATTTTAATAGAGTTGTTAAGAAGTTGAAGCTCCCAATGATGTTCCACCCACAATGATACATCATCTATTAAATGAGCTAGTGGCAATATGTCAATGTGAGTAAAAAATGTCACTTGCAATACAAAATCACTCCCCTAATATATAAAGTACCATGTGATCCTACGCATATTGTGGTTTATGGTGGTATTTTAGAACAATGATTTAGTATATGGAAAAGTCATATTGTTGACTAGTCTAATCCCTACAATGTAACATTAATTGGGAGATTAATGCTCTATAGGAAATTAAAGGTAGCCCTGGCTACCATAGTCTTTATGGTTGGTACTAATTAGTGCAAGAAGTATTTCTCGGATTGGGAGATTTACTCTACTGATGGACCAACTAGAGGAAGCATATATAATCACAATGGCTTCCAAGGTCTCTACAAGGGGTACCTTTATGTAACAAAGATATTTAGATAAGTTGGTGGAATAATATAAGTATATTTTCACCTTACTTACAAAACTACCTATGTATTATTAGGTAAACGATGCAATTGATTTTACACTAAGTACCTCTCTACCCAATGTCTCTAAATAAAAATGTTTTCTTTTGGAGAATAAAGACCGGATATCAACTGCTAGATTCATGAGACAATATAAAGGGACACATTCGACCAAGATCCTTAACTTTTAGGAGTCTAATTATGTTGGTTTATAAGAAGCACAAGATATATAAACTTTTAAATGGTTATAAAACATTAAACAAAATCATAGTTAAGAGATGGTACCCATGTTCCAAATTAATGATCTTCTTGATTAGCTAAAAGGTGCTAAGTTTTTCTAACATTAATCTTGGCTTAGGATATCAATAGGTTCTATTAAGGCAATTGATATGTGGAAGATAACATTCAAGTATGAGAAATTAGGCCTCTTTGAGTGGTTGGTCATGTTCTCTATCTTGATTAATTCACCAACAATGTTTATGATGATTATGGATGATATTTTACAATTATTCACCAAATTTTTATGGTTGTATACCTGAACAAAAACTTCATCATTAATATAACCTATGAAGAGCATATGAAGCACATTTACCAAGTGCTGAGCACCCCACAACAACAAAAGTTATATGCCAACCTAGAGAAGTTCCCATTTGACATACAAATTATTGTTTACTATATGGAGTGTATCATGGATAAGCACAATCTATGTGTGGAAACTAAGATCCAAGTCATTTGTGATGATCAACCCCAAAGAAATTAATAAAAACTCACATATTCTTGGTATTTTTGAACTTTTACCAAAGGTTAATGTTGGAATTCCCTTATATTACTTGGTGCATGAATCATGTGACCAAGGGTGGAGACAAGACAAATTTTGTTTGGGCCAAGCGATAACATAAGTAATTTGAGGAGTTGAAGTATGACCTCTACTCAACACTCATCCTCATTTTGATGGATTTGCATGAACCATTTGAAATTGAGACAAGCACCTTAGATTATGTTGTTGGCACAACCCTCACTTAGGATGGACATATAGCCTATCATAATGAGACACTCTCTAATATAGTTCGTAGATTGCCCACCTATGGCAAGGAGATTTACTCCCTTTTTTAGGGATGTTAAGAGCGGAAGCATTATATTTTAGGAAAGGAAATGACCTTCTATGTCAACCATAAACTCTACAATTTACATAGACATAGGGCAAGTTGTAAAATGAGCACTACAAAAAATGGTCTAGGTGCCTTAAATTTTTTTACTTAAAAATAAAGTACAAGAAGGGCAACACCAATCAAGTTGCAAACTACCTTGATGACCTCTAATTTTGGTAGAGACCATAATCCTCAATTCCTATATATAACCAACACCATTGTAGCCCCAAGTATATGACAACAATCCTGGTTTTACTTGTATAATTCAAACACTAATTATTTGTAAATAAATATCAACCTTTCACCTCCAAAATAAGTTTCTATGCCATTAGAAAATCTCTATACTCTTTTAAATACTCTCTTAAATAAGTATAAGAAAATGATTTAGGAAATACACCCTAATAAAAAATCCAACTGCTTTGAAATACAATAATTTTATAGAATTACTTCTACAAGTCCAAACTCAACATATTTATGAAATAATGTAGTTCATCTATCATCTCCTAAAAATGAAACGGAGTATATGTATATTTATTGTAGTTAATCATATTATCAACCTTTTACAATACCAATGCCATTAAAACATAATGCTAATCTCTTTTTTAAATATCTAAGAAAAAATAATGTAATGACATATACAGATATATATTCTTTTAATTTATTAATCGAAATGGATAAATAATTTGAAATACGTTAAGACTCAAGATTTTAGATCACTCAAAGTTCCACGTGAGTTATCTATATAACTATTAAACTAGTATCTATTTCTATTTTGCTTTCTCCAACATGAATTGCAAATTAAAAAGGTAGCCATTATTTCTTTTCCCCTAAGGAGACAAGCCATAATCCTTTTGATCATGCACTGAAAATTTTGCAAGGATGTGCAGATGATTTTGTAGTGGGGCCAACCTTACTGAAAAATCTAGAAGAACGCTCTCAACAATCATTCTCTCTAGAAAAGTATAATGATACCTATTTAGTAAAAGTTCTTTTTCCAAGGACAGAATTGCATTATTTAAATCATTTCATTAATGAATACTTAAATATCAAATGTAAGGTTTTAAATGGGTCCCTCTGGCTCATTACTTCCATGGGATAGATTTATCATTTTAAATCATGGTGGGATCATGACTCAACTATGGTAAAGTGTTACATACACAAATGAGTGGAGTTAATGTTAAATAATGAAGAGAAAAAAAAAAAAAAATTACCAGGCCATTTTCCTGAAATACATTTTATTTATCCCATATTTCATATTTCTTTGCAGGTGCATATTTAAGTAAAGAAAATCCAGTTAATAGAGATGGATGTAGAAGACCTAAACCTTTATGAAGTGGTCCAAATAATTACCTGGCTGAAAATAAAATTGAAATGAGGGAAGAAATTGAAGTTTAATTAAGTGTGAGTTATTGGAAAAATAATTTTTAGGTGAAATGTTTAAGGAAAAATAAAGGGGAGATTAGAAAAAAGAAACGATTGTGGTAATCTTTATAGAGAAAAACATTATATTCACTATTAAAATTGGTTTGAACAAGGAAAGTATATAATAAATTAATAATGTTGATAGTAACCAGTAATTTTAATAGATTAATTATAAAAATAAAATTTTTTTATTAAAATTTATAAAATAGGAACATTAATTAAGGTAATAAATTTTTGCTCTAAAAGATAATAGTTAATATAATTGGAAACAAATTTTATATAATTGGAAACAAATTTTTATGTCGGAAGTTTTTTTTTCCAATGCTCCATCAACTCATAGCGTTCACAAAAACAACTCCAAATTCAAACAAATGAAGGGAACATTATGACTCCTCTCCCAACCTAATTCCTTTAACCAACCGGCTGAAGACTCATTAAGCTCACAATTAGTCTATACAACTTTCTCTCTCAAACTATGATTCCAAAATTACTTGCTTTATACTTAGAAATTACCATAAATAAACAAAATAACTTGCTAGATAAAATATGCACTGAATTGAAAAGAAAGAGATGTAGCTCTCAGGTGTGGCCTGCACTTGGAGACTACACTCACAAAACTTGAGAGATTTCTCTTGTTCACTCTATTACCCCATCAATCAAAAGATTACATCATTAAATACAATACTAGGAAATAGGAAGTTGTACCCAAACCCCATAACTATAGGAACTAATCCTAAACTAGGGAGAAAGTTACAACAATGTAACCATTTTCTCCATTAATATCAAAAGAATATTAATTATTCTCAACTCCCCCCCTTAATGGAGAAAGGGTTCTCCTGAACTCCTAGCATCTTTCTAAACAATTCAAATTTCACTCGTGCAAGAGGCTTTGTAAAAATATCAGCCAC
>APFE031173495.1:6147-19073 GCA_000404065.3 Pinus taeda
ATTATTGGTGGTTTCTCTCACACTTGTTAACAGTTTACATCATCGACTGGTAATCAAGTGGTTTCTACCATGTTCGACTTCAACACATTCATTCGCATGGATAGAGTCGTACTATTTCGAGGAGTAGAAATGAAGACCGTGGATCTAGTTTCCACCATCCAGGCTGCGAGGAATTTTGTATTCATTATGTTGTAGACTATTCATAAACAGATGGCTACATCCATACTGTGTCTACATGTTTCTATACTTATGATGTATTACAAGATCATTCCTATATTAGAGCAGTAGTTAGTTTTCTAATTAGTTTTTAGTTTCCTAGTCAGTTTTGATCTGAGTATGGGAATGCCTACCTCAGCGATGATATGATCTCATATATATATTTTGCACTTGAATGTTTTTACAGGTTCCAACTGGGCTCTCCGCAAGATAATCCTCGAAATGATAAAGTACTTCACTCTTCTTAAAATGATAAATGAAATCCTCATCTACTACAGACTTCGCACTTTAGGGGGCAATCTGTTACACAAAAATATCATCACGATGATTATTTGCAGTCAGTATGAGTCTATCATCACTTATACTAGCTTCCTAAGCAATTCTTAGACCTTAGATCTTCATGTCAAGCTTTGCAAATGAGAGAAAGACATTGAAAATCAATATTACTCTAGTTTCACACTTTCTCCTACTTTTACATGCGCACCCGCATCCTTTGTTCATATTACTTGCGTACCTGCACGCTATGTCTATAAAGGGGTGGGTGTGTACCCCTGTAAAAATAAAAAAGGCGCAGTTTATCCTAAAAAACTCACTTTTGGGTTAATTCTAGATGTTTCTAGAAGGATTTTGACGTGGATTGTTCGCTCCAAGGTGGTTCATTGCATCCCAAAAGAGAGAGGAAGGAGCTAATCCCTCTGATAGGAGGAACTATCCCTTTGAAGGAGGGCTTTATCCCTTTAGAAGGAGGACCTAGTAAACTTCCCTCCATTGCACTATAAACTTAAGCATTGGGTCAATTGTTGTGGGAGGTTAGAAGCTGAACATTTTTTGAGGGAAATGCTTATGGGAATTGGGACTTCCTTAGGTTAAACTTGAGAGGAGAGATTTCACATTACCTTTTGGTTTCATTGGGAAGTGAGTGAAACTTTTCCGAAAAGTAGAGGAGACTTCTTGTCGCGACCCTGGAGGAGCTTGTACAGCATCAAAGGCACAGGTTGATAAAGTTCTTCTTCATTTGAATTATTTAATTACAATCAGATTCATTTTTTCTCAACAAATTGTCTTATGTGGTTTGTTTCATAATCTCCTTGATCATTATGATGAATATGCTTTATGATATTGGCTTTTCAGGTGCTATTTAATTTGGTTTGCTTGTTTGTGTTTGCAAAATTACACTTCAAGGAAGCTCATTCGGAGCGAGGGAGCAAGGCTTCCACAAACTTGCATTGGACCCAAGGTAGGCCTAAAACACTTGTTTGCCTTTTTTTTACTTGAATATTTAGAGAAAGATAGTTTTTGATTGGCTTTCTTGTCACTAGATATCTTTAGATACTAGGAAGGTCGATCTTGTCTGCAACCTCGACTCATTCCGCGTGACACACCCTTCGCCTTTTTCGGCGAATGCTAACTAGTCCAGTAGTGAAATGGTACATTGAATTTCCTAGAGCCTCATTTGATAACTTCATCACCCTTGCCACTACCTTTTTAACCCACTTTCAGTTACCCATAAGGTATGAAATGGGAACAAAACTCCTTACCAACTTTGAACAGTCAACAGCCACTCACATATCTGATCATATTCATGAGTGGCGATGTCGTCATCGAATGGTAAAGACATATGTTCCTAATCAGTTTCTAGCTAAGTGGCTTATTAAGTCATTATTACCTTCTATTACTGAAGATGTGGGGAAAGGAGGAGTTGTCACTGAAGAGCAAGTCATTGTTCGTGTAAGATATTTAGACTTGATCTATACTCAGTTTGGCACGCTCTATGACAAAATTCCTGACACTCCTAGACCAGAGTTTTCCATTCCTCCCCCTCCTAAATCAAATAGGGACTCTCATGCCGGCAATGGTGTGATCGGTACCTCAAGTACGCAAATTGCAAAGGCTCCATCTGGTAAATCCCTTGCAGTTTCTAGTCAAAAAGCAAATGAGAAACTTCTTGCCTCGGAGGTTAATGCCATGTCATCTGACAACGGAAAAGAACCAAAGCAACTAGGGGGCAAGAAGAAAGGGAAAAATAAGAAGAAGAAACAGGAAAATTCAACTCCTGAAAAATCTTCCGAAAACCATGCTGGAAAACAGAAACCTTGTTATCCATGTTTAATATGTAACGATGAGCATTTCACGAGAGATTTTCCACATCGAGTTGAGGTTGCAAAATTTTTAAAGACTTCAACTACCTCAGTGGTGTTGACTAACCCGTTTCCAAACCCAGAAACTAACTTGGTTGCCATCGATCATGCTTCCAAATCCCATGTGCTTATGTTATCCATATCGAAACAACAAAATAATGCTTTGATATCGACAAGGAAAAAAGATTATGGGAATCCATAGATGTCGAACAACAAGGCTACAAATCAACCCAGTAGTTCGACAACAACTTCATCAGAAGTGGTGCCACCCATCATTCCTGAATTAAATATAAAGCTGCCAAAGGGAGTAGTACATAAATTGACATTTAATCCTCGTGCCCAAGCAGCACAAAATTATAATATAGTGGAGGATCTGGTGCAATTTCCCTCCACTATGTCGACACTTGAAGTACTTCAGAATTGCCCCTCCCAAAAATAGGCTTTGTTATCAGCAATAGGTGGGATTGACCCAGTGGATTCCAATCTTGTGGCCTTTAACCATAAATAATATGAACCTCAATTACCGACCCAACTCACTTTCCTTATACAGGTAAAAATCATCAGCAAAATTGTTCATCAAACAATCATTGATGAGGGGGCATCTACCTGTATTATGTCAATGAGTTGCTGGAATATTTAGGCTCACCACCCTTGTCATGATTATCAATGATGTTAAAGGTGTTCGATGGAAGAACATACACATTGTATGGGAGATTAAGTAACTTGCAAGTTGAACTGGGGGGAAAAACAATAGAAATTGAATTCGAGGTCATTGATGGAAACCTCGACTACAATATCTTACTAGGAAGGTCCTGGATTTACGCTATGGTTGTTGTTGTGTGAACATATTTTAGAAAGATTGCATTTCCCCTCCAAGGTGGAATTACAATCGTTGACCAACTAACATTTTTCCCCAACAGTTCACAAGCTATGGGAAGCATTCCACTGATCTATGGAAGTTCTCAGTGGCTTCAAGATGTCGGAGTAGGTCTCCTAAAATACCTTGCCTTAATGGGTACTTTTTCCCTCCCGCCACTGAATAATCTGGTGGAAGTGGCCACACTGGAAACCTGTCATATGATATCTTCTACATCATCAAAGATTAAGAAGAACTCTGACCATTTTGATAGTGTGGATCATCGACAGGTGTTGACGCCAAACCCCATAGAATCTTTGTAGCAATCAATTTTTTGGGCCTGGGCGGTGAACCCAAATCAACACTCAGCGAGTGTTTGGATAGATAGGTCTTTAGAGTATAGTACCTCTTCCGATCCTTGGTCTCGTATACATTCTACAGATGAAGGAATCATTTAGTCGATGATGATAGGAGAGATGCCATGGGAAAATTACCAGCATCGTTCCCACATTCAAGATAACAATGAAGATTATTCAAGCGACCTTAATCATCCTTTAGTTTTTGATTTTCTATCAAATACTGTAAAACGAGGACCACTGGAGCAAAATTCCAAGTCAAGTCTTTGATTAGATCTCATAAAATTCCAGTCAAGTCTTTCACTTGATCCCTTAAAAGAACCTTCACTCCATCCACCTGATAACCATGAGTAGTCTGGTGAATGTAATGAAGCTTGGGGGGCATACACCTAGTTGTAAAGATAAGTTTCCTTGTAGGTTATGTGATTGGTCTGTCACACCATTCACCTTTGTCTATTCTGGACGAAGCCGTCTTGCTTCACCAGAGTGATTTCCATCTGGTTACAAGAGACTCTCCTTTTCATCATGCTGGTGGCATGTGAACTAGCTAAGCATATGTTGTCGCATGGTTCAAGCTCATTAAAAATAAACCAGGCTATGAGCAATGTTTCCGCAAGGTTCAAGCTCATTAAAAAATAAGCTCGCCACTGAGCATATGTTAACACAAGGTTCAAGCTCATTTAAAAAAAAAACCTACCTTCAGTAAATGACATCTGTGATTACCATGCTATCACCCTTTCAAGCCTTGGTTGTGTTCTTACCGTCGCCTCCATTCTTTTGGCTGATCATACGCTTCCGCTTGATTGTTTACCCTTTTGAGGAACAGCTGCGATGAGTGATCCTGTTAGCCACCCTCTTCACACTACCATGTTTGAGAAGTTCAAAACTTACCTAGAAATGGTTGCTACCCAAAACATCACTCATTCCTCAAAGACGAGTCTCTTTTAAGCTCTTTTTAGACTCGCTAAATATGAAAAGATTGTCAAGCTACTGGCCTTTCCAGCTCGTTAAAGTAAGGGTAAGCGCCATCCATCCTCTGCATTTTAATCTTTTTGGAGTCATGAGAATAGTTCCTTGTCTTGTGTCGAGCTCGTCAAAAAATGAAACAAGGGTTTTTGAGGATAGTTCTTTTACTGTGTCAACCTCACCTAAAAATGGAACAACTCCCTTTCCAACTCGAGTCTTTCCAAGATCTCGAAAGTGAACCTTCATTCCATCCACCTGGTTGAATGCAATGAAGGTTGGGGGGCATGTACCTCGATTTGAGTCATTATGCTAGGGGCATGCAAACTTATAACAAGCATATTTTTTCATTTCAAGCTTGTGTAAACATGAAACTGAATCCAAGCAGAGTTCTCTATGGTTCAAGCTTGTGTAAAAATGAACCCATACCCGATTCACATCTCGTGCTTACCATTTTTATCCGTTAAATTCTACTAGATGAGCCTTGGTTGTTTTCATTCCATTGCCACCATCTCTTTGGCTGACCATATGCTTTCACTTGGTTGTTTTCCCTTTCCTGAGGGACCGCAGCGATGAGTGGTTTTATTAGCCAGCCTCTTAACCATTACATGTTTTGAGTAGTTCCACCATTACTAGAACCAGTTTCTACCCTTTATACCACTCATTCCTCTAGGATGAGTCCTCTTTAAGCTCTTTTATGACTCGTAAACTATGAAAATACTGTCGAGTTTTTTCCCTTTTTAACTCATTAAACATAGTTAAAAAGGTAGTCCACTTACAGCTCTTTTATTACCATTTAAACATGAAAAGATCGCTAGACTTTTGTCATTTCAAGTTTGATACTGGTTATAAAATGACGTGTCTTCAATGAATTTTTAACTTTCTCAGATCAGAGCAACTAATTATGAAAAGTACTCCTTGATAATAATGGTCAAGCAGTTCTCTCGAGTATTATTTTATACTTTTTCGGGCTCGAGGGACACAAATTTACAAAAAAGGACCCCTCTAGAGTTTTCTTTTCCATGTCTTTTTCAAACTCTCTAAACATGAAAAAGACTCTGAGTTTTACCTATGTCGGACTTGTTAGACCCTGACGACATTAGACTCGTCACCATGACGAGACTAGAGTCCTCTTTAAACTCTTTTCAGACTCGCTAAATATGAAAAGATTATCGAGCACTTATCCTTTCCAGCTCATTAAAGTATTGAAAATGTCATCCATCCTATATTATTTTATCCTTTTTCAAACCTGAGGGATTATTTTACAAAAAAGTACCCCCATGGAGTTTTCTTAAGTTTTTCTTTTGACTCCCTAAAATTGAAAAACACCAAGTTTTTCCTATACCGGACTCGTTAAAATTTAACAATAAAGACCTGTTCAATTTTAAACAGGAACAAACCACTCCTTCTTAGGGTTCGAATTTGAAACTAAGTTGGACTCATATGAAGGGTGAGCTTATAAACAAGCAAATGTTATCCTCCTCAAGCTTGTAAAAAATAAAGAGGTACTTGCCAGAAATGGTGGGGGAAAAGAGAGAAAAATGAACCTGTTTGTTACACTTTGTGTTTTAGAAAAGCCATTAACCACTCTTGAACACGACACTTTTTGTTCACTTGGGTTGGAAAATCCTTTGCCTAACAGTTAATCAAACCATATTGAAAGTCTTCAGCTGGTTTCTGGGTATAGCTTTGGGTCAATTGTCAACAAACCATCTACAGTGTCGTTATGTGTTCAAGAGGTCAGTTGAAATAAACCATTCATCTGCAAAATATCTATCATCCATTTTGACCATCCCTAAGTTAGTCCTTGCCAATATATTTCTTCAAAACTTGATCTATGATTTTGTGTTGTGGGCTTGCCTATAGCAGATCGCTTTCTATCAACTTCAGCTCATTATCTAGAAAGATGATCTAGAAATCGTCATTACCTTGGAATCTGCATGCCCTAATGGTAGGTTTCTCGCCTTCGACGATAGGTTACATCATTGAGCTTCGATCAAAGGATTCTATGACATGTTAGACATCAGCTCATTTATTCACATTTCATGGATTATATTAAGTACTTTGAGAGCCATTGACATTACTGGTGGTTTCTCTCACACTTGTTAACAGTTCACATCATTGACTGGTAATCAAGTGGTTTCTACCATGTTCTACTTCGACACATTCATTCACATGGATAGAATCGTACTAGTTCGGGAAGCAGAAATCAAGACCCTGGATCTAGTTTCTACCATCCAGGCTATGAGGAATTTTGTTATTCATTATATAGTGGACTATTCATAAATAGATGGCTGCACCCATACTATGTCTACATATGTCTATACTCGTGATGTATTACAAAATAATTCCTGTATCAAAACAGTTTAGTTAGTTTTCTAATAAGTTTTAATCTGAGTATGGGAATGCCTACCCCAGCGATGATATGTTCACGTATATATATTTTGCATTGAATGTTTTTACAGGTTCCAACTAGGGTGTCCATAGGATGATCCTTGAAATGATAACATACTTCACTCTTCATAGATGACAAACTCTATCTTCATCTATTACAGACTTGGCACATTATGGGACAATCTATTGCACAAAAAATTGTCATCTTGGCATTCTGCAATCTGTGTGAGTCCATTACCATTAATATTTTCCTCGTTTGCAAGTCTTAAGCCTCAGTTCCTCATATCAAGCCTTGAAAATAAGATAAAACCTTCAAAAGTCTATAAAACTCTCGTTCTACACTTTCTCTTAGCGTTACCTATGGTCCCGCACCTACTGGTCATGTCTCCTGCACACCTGACCACTCTATCTCTATGTTATGGGTTCAAACCCCTGTAAAGTTAAAAAGGCACAAGTATATTCTTAAAAACTCACTTTGAGTCATTTCTAGAAGCTTCTGGAAGGAATCTTGAGGTGGCAAGTTCTCTCCCTTAAGGTTCATGCATCCCATACCTTAAGGAGCTAACCCCTTGATGTGAGGAGCTTATCCCTTTGAAGGAGGACTCTATCCCTTCATATGTGGACCTATAACCTCCTTCCTCTACACTATAAAATGAAGCATTGGGCTGGTTACTTGAGAGGTTGAAAGCTGAATATTTTTGAGGTGAAATGCTACTGGAACTTAGTCTTCTTAATTGAGATTTTATGAGGAAAGATTACATGCCTCTTTGATCTCATTTGGAAGAGTGTAAGGCTTGTCAAAGTAAAGGAGATTCTCGTTTTAGACCCTGGGAAGAGCTTCTTCAACATCAAGGCTGAAAAGGTTGTAAGGTTCTTCTACTTCAAAGTTAATACAAATAAGTTTGTTTTTCTCAATAAGCTATTGTTTTATGGTTTATTTTATGGATTCATTGATCACTATAATCGACATGATTTATGATATTATCTATGCAGGTATTATTTCATGTTTGCTTGTTTTTTATTGCAGGTTCTCAAAAGGAAACTCTTTTGGACAGTTGAAGGATGGCTGCTACAAACTAGCGTTGGACTTAAGGTAGGGTCTAAACACCTCTATAGTTTTTGTTTATGAATCGCATATGTCTAGAGAAAGATAGAATTTATTTGTCTGTTTGTTGCTAGAGTATCTTCTAATACTAGGGAGATCATCCTTGTTTGCAAGATCAATTTATCCAGCCAACAAGCCCATGATCTACCACATATTTGCGGTAAAATTAGATTAAATCTTTTACTTTTCACTAAGGTGTTATAGTCATATTTGGGCACTGCAAGCCCAATCACATATGTTGATAAACCAAGGGCTCTTAAACCCCTAAAAGTGTTGTTTCATACCCTAAAGAATCATGGTCAACTGATTACATAATTTCCCAGAAGTTCCACCTGAAAAACCACTCAGAACTGGCCAAAACGGGACCATACAGACTGCTCCATGCTCAAGGTACGATGCATATTGGCTGCTACACTAGCCATGTGGAAGATATAGGTTGGTCCTCTTTGTTTCTCTCTTATCTATCATACATAAAGGGAATCTCTAAGTGCTTTGAATTGTTTGTTTCTAAGATACCTACCCGTCTTAGTAGGACTAGCAGATCGAAAAGACATTAGTTTTCTCGGAAACAAAATGGTGACTCCGCTGAAGACCGAATAGTTTGTTTGTTTGTTATTGTTGTTTGTTAGTGGGACTAGCAGATCGAAAAGACACTAGTTTGAACAACAAACTATCGATGGAAGAGAAGGGGAAATCTGTCACTATAGAAACATATGAAGAAGAAGAAGATTTGCAGGAGCTTCTCATCGTAGAAGAAGAAGATGAATCCAAGGAGGTAGATACTCAGCTTGTGCACTCGATGAATAAACTACCTACCTATGTCCCGCCATGAAAAGGGAAGGCCAAAGTGCCCAAGGACCTGGATGAGACCAAGAGTTCATTCTAGATCCCGCTCCTCCCAGATGGCATTATGTTTGAAGGCACGCACTTGGGCTACCTGCCGACCATGAAATTTGAAGATTGGGACCTCGCTAACTGCGAGAAGTTCCCTCACCTTGAGACTGGAAACCTCATGAAGCAGAACACCACGGGTGTGGTGACAACATTAGAGCCGTAGAAGTGGTTACATGGTGTGGAAAAGGCCGGGCTGCTAAACCTACTATGGGTGCCGCATTTCCACGGCGCCCCAATAACCATTTTCATCATCAGGCAGCTGCTTTGTCTAGTTCATGGTGGGTACTTATGGGTTGAGGAGCCCATCCCCATCACAACAGACCTGATTCATTGCGTTTCCCAACTTCCATACAAAGGAAAGGACCCCACGACCATATTAGAAGGGAAGGGAAATGATTTGGCCCTCGCGGAGGCCATGAAGACAAAGTACAAGCTAGAAAAGAAGAAGAGGGGCTACGCCATCTCCAGCATCAAGGACAAAGCAGTACATGTAGCAACCCAAATCCTCGCAGGAAAACTTATGCGCAAGTGTCGCACTGACGAGGTACCTGCGTTGGTGGTCACACTGGCCGAACAATGTGCGGAGGGGACCTAGTTTGATTGGTCTGAATTCGTCTGCACAGAATTTATATAGAATTGCTACGAAGCCTAGAAGCAAGGTAAAACCTTCCACTATGCATGGCTATTGTTGTCAATAGTGCTCGTAGCAGTAGAATTTCTGAAGGAAAGTCAATTCCCCATAATTGACAGAGACTTACCTAAGGCCACGAAGTATGCTTTGATCTGGGCCATGAAGGAGGCTACAAGGATACACAACAACAAGATTTTCTGGGTGCTCATGGAGATGAAAATTTGAATGTGGATCAACCATAAGTCATGGTTATCGCCCACGGTTTACAATAGTCTGCAGAGTTTTGCAGAATTTAAGGCAAACATGCACAACATATATATAAGGGTGTGAAAGGATTAAACGAAGCAGTGGACAAAGCTACCATTTTTAGCCATTGATGATGCCATTTTCAATGTCTTGCAGGCATTGCCTCTGGAATGGCATGCCCCAGACATTGTAGAACTTGAGAGGTTGGCACTGTAGAAGAAGAAAGATGATGCCAAGCTACGCATAACACAGTTTTCTAAAAAATGACAGAAGGAAACAACATTAGCCGAAGTGCGGGCAGCGCGAGAAGTGACACAGAATGCAGCCGAGCAAGAAAAGGCTGCAGTAGTAGCAGTGGCACAGGAAGTAGCTACAAAGGCAGCCAAGGGCCAAACAACGCCTTCACAAGGGCAGGCAATAGAGGAAGCAAAAACAGAAGAAGGAGGCATGGACCCATGAACCATTTCCACACAACTGAAGTGCCAACACCTAGTAGAATGGGCAGGATCATGGAAGAAGGTCAAGGCTTCAAAATTGTCCATTGACCCGATCACCCTAACCGAGGGTGCTCTGCATGACATCGGTGAGATGGTGCATGATGTTACAAATGAGGATCTCCAAGATTTCATCCAGGAGAACTAGATTGTGTTGGGGGCCCTCAGAGCGGAGTTGCAAGAATTACAGGTGTGCCCCCCTCAGGTTGGTACCCTTTCAACCAACCTCGCAATCAGATCCAAGGCAGTAGAGAAAATGTTGTGCGTGCGGATGGAGAACACAATAGTGTTGTCGAGCGGGGCTCTAGTGACATCAAATGAGGATGATAGGTTTTTGGTTAGAACGATGAAAGGTCTCAGTGTTAATCAAGCCACCCTGCCACATGAGATACTATATCTATTGCAAGATGGGATAACAGAAGAGTTGTGCATCAGGGAGAGCTACGTGCTCCAAGTCCTTGGCAAGTAAAAGATAAATATGGAACAACTCAGCTTGCAACACAATGAATTGGTGTCGCAAAATCAACAGCTAGTGCAAGTGATAGACAACGCTTGTTGAAGCACCTCAGAGATAGCCATCCTAGCAGATCTACCAGTGGAGGTGTGAATCCACAAGTTAGTAGCAGGAGTCCATGAGGCGAGGGAAGAAACAACAAAGGTTCAGCTAGAGATGAATCTTCAGATCGCCGAACTGCAGTTAAAGGCGTAGCCATCCACTCCCTCGGAAGTCAGAGAACAATGTTTTGGCACTATCACAGCAAGATTGGAGGAAATTGGAGGTGTAGTGTGAGACTACACTAGCATTTTGGAAGAATCACTTGAGGTCCTCACCACTTTGCAGGAGGACCCCAACATCCAATTCTTAGGGATAGAGGCATGAGAACTCAAATAGCAGTATCATAGTGTCTAAGGAATTGCACAAATAGTGGTCCTCACCTACGGCTTGTGAGGATGTCGCAGGCTAAAGCATGGAAGGAGCAAGTGGACGTGAAATGACATAAGGAGGCAGTTCTAAAAGTACACGTCTAGCCTTGGATCGACGAGGCCTTCACCATCATTGTAGACATCAAAGAAAAGCTTATGCACATACAAGGGATGCACACATTAATGGAGAGAAGCACCCTAGACGAAGAGGTCTCAGAATAACGCATGCAATAGATCCAGCAAGTAGCAACTTAGTGTGCTATTGACCTTCGTGTAGTTTGAGAACAGTTGGAGGGACTCCACACAAATATCGCCATGCCAACAGAGCGACTCGAGGGCGAGTCATGTTGGTGTCCTATTGGGCATGGAATCCCCCCCAAGCCATGTTTTGGGGCTCAAAGCCCAAGTTTTGACCCAATCTTGTTGTAGGGCTCTATGAATTGCAAGCATGGAGGGCGAAAAATATGATAGAGTCATAGGGTTGTCTACCCTAGTTTTGTAATGTAATGTTAGCTAGATAGACCTACCTATGGTTCACGGACCATGGGATTGTATAAGTAGAGTGAAACTCTAAGTGTAAAAGAAGCAGAAGTAGAGAGAGAGAAGGAAGAGTCTAAGTAACGAAGTGAAGTGTGTCTTTGGGTTGTAGAGTAGGAGAAGGATCTCTAGCTGAGTTCACAGAGGCCTAGTAGTTCGCAACTGAGTGCGCAGACCCCTATAGCTGAGTACGCAGGGCAGAGTTGAGTCTGTAACCAAAGAAGGAATTAATAAAGAGAAGTTTGTTATCATTTTGTGTATCTATTCTTGGGTTAATGCATGTTTGATATAATTTTCAAATATACTATTTATTTACTACGCACACCTGTATGAATGGTTAATGTTGTTAAGTATAACTTAAAGCACGCAATTATGCTAAAATAATCAAGTAACCTTGGAATACTAGTAAGGACTTGGGTAATAACGCAAAAGCACATCACTTGGCCCCAGAGTAAGGCTGCGTGAAGCCAATATATCAGGCTGCGAGGTACGGGAGAGTGCGCACAACGACTTGCACACAGGGTTGAACCACAAACCACTTGAAATCATCAGACATCTCCAGGGTGCAGAAACCTAGTTCTAGCACCCTCCCATACTACTTCAAGTGAGACCTCAGTCCATGTTCCACAGACTATTACCGAAAGGGCCAATAGTACCAGGATTTGCTAACTCAACTTTGAACCTGGGTCAAGCCCCATTAAGCCAACATTTATAAATTACAACACGTTAATAAATTTGTGTCTTACTATTGATGGTGCTGGACATCCATCAACCAAGGGGATCTCCCCAGTATGAAGTCCCAATTAGACCTCACACCATTTGGTGTAGGAGTCACATCTGGTATAAAGGCTTAGTTGCCAAATCCTCAAAGATATTCCTTGGCTCTAACTGTTAGCACGAGAGAGTGATGCAATGGTATCTTTGAATAACAAGGTGAATGTGCCTAGTGAATGCACAAGATAACTGTTTCTAGGTTCTATTACTATAAAATGGGGGAGAAAAATGAGCCTATAACTGAGACGTAATAGTACCAACTAGGAAGGGACACATGCAAACTAGGAAGGTCTATTTAGCATCCAATGGAATAGTCCATAGTGGATGTGAGAGTCATTAAAACCAAAGAATAGGGAAAGATCCACCCACCATCCAATGGAATAGTCCACAACGGATAT
>APFE031173503.1:0-19785 GCA_000404065.3 Pinus taeda
ATGAGGAGTTACAAGACATGCAGTATATAATTGGAATCGACATGACGAGGAGCATTAATTGATGAAGGGTTCTAGAGAAACTTTACTGATGTTTATCCTCAAAAACTTCAACAGGTGCAGGGAATCTAGGGCTTCTTGTCATTTAGAGCTTAAAATTAATGCAAACTAGACAAATATTAAGAGTGTTCAAGAACCAATGTTGGCATCAATGACAACACCATTCAACAATCTCCCCCTTTTTCATTGATGTCAACACACATGCCCCCCCTGCGATCACTTCTCTTCCTGCCAACACCATTCAATAATCTCCCCCTTTGTCATTGATGGCAACACAAATACTCCCCTTGCGATCACAGCTTCACCTAACTCCATGCCTCTGATAATCCTAACCTGATTTCTCTCCCCCTTTGATATCAATGGTAAAGGGTTACTCCCTGTTAGTGTCAGTATCTTCATCCCTTTCTCAGTGATCAAATTCTCTTGCTGCATTGCATATTAGGTGTCTCACCCAGTTAGCTGCATTCCATTAGGATCAGGGATCATCTAACAGTAGTGGCTAGTTGTAAATTTCCCTCATGCCCTTTACCTGCTGGCCCATTTACATTCGTCAAGATCATCTGCAATCATTTTTTGTTCTTAAATTTGCAAGGGTCATTTTTAGGGTTTCAGTTTCATTAGGTCTAGAGTTTCGTTAAAAAGGCCTCAATATGTTCAATAACCATCAGCAGGCCCATGAGGAGGTTGAATAAAGTCCCAGTACCAATAAATTTCATCATCACATGCTCAAAAATGTATTTTTCCTCAAAACCCTGTTTTGAGGAAAAACATAGTATTTTAGGTTTTTATGTATAAATTTCATGTAATTCTAGTTCTTTCATATGTAAATAACTTCAGTGGCAACCCTGGTCACCTTGCCAAGCTCCGGCAGCTCCATCCCCTGCAAGGCAAACAAAAATCAAATCATTCAGTTCATCAAAGGCACAAATAAAGTAAACTGCCCAAAAACAGAGTTGAAAAAAATAAGTCACAATGCAAACATTATAAAGTGGGTTTTATGAGTGAAAAATCAAAATCTCTTGTATATAACTCATTGGTCATGTTCAAAGAGCTCATTTGCATTCAAAGAAGAAATATTGAGCAAGAGAAGGTTGTGTTGGAGAAAGGAAGCAAGTTTGAAGCAAAACTGTGCAAGGTTAAAGGGCGCGGCGCATTAGGTGAGAGGTGCGGTGCATAGAGAAGGCGCGGCGTGTTGGGCCGCCCTTCACAGTGTAAAAGATACACTGGCGCGGCACATATAAAGGGTGCGGCACGTTGGGTTTGTGGTGCGGCGCATAGAGCTGCAAACCCGATTTCACCATAAACTCCCTCAAATTTCCAAATTTGCTCAATCCTATGGTGTGCAAGTAAGTCTAGGGTTCTTCCCTTGCTAGTGAAAGAGTTTTTCTTAGAATTTATGGTGGTCTAATGTGTAAAATCTCAAACCCTACCTCTTTGCAATTTTGCTCAAAAAAAATTTCCTAGGGTTTGTATTTATTTTTTTGCTACCAAGTCTATTCCATCACTCCCTTACTCTTTGACTCCTCCATTTATTTTTCAGTTTTATCCACTCATTCCTTAAATCCCATATTCCTAAAAATCATTCACCCCTATTCCCAATTCCCATTTTCCCAAACCCTAACTACAAAATCCCCAAACCCTAATTGTTGTCCCTAAGCTTACATACTATTCCCTAAACCCCCATTTCCCAAAAAAACTTGTCATAATATTCCCAAAACCCCTCATATCCTCTCCCTCCATAGTCCCTCATACATTCTTACCCTTGGTGGCAGAAAAATAAAAACACCATAAATATCTTCATACTCATCAATAAAACTCACACATTAGCAAACATGGAGTCTGATCCTTCCTATGACCGAGATGAAGAGACACACAGTGACTCTCCTACAGAAATGCATGCACCAAGGAGACCTCACAAGGGTGGCAAACATATACGAGAGGAGCCTACTTCACTTGCCGAGTTGCAGGCCTGCCTTCTTGCTATCACATATTTCCAACACCAATCCTGTTATCAGTTCTGTGAGATGGTTGCTAGAGTCCAGTATCATCATGAGTTGGCCAGGTTGTTTGTTCTTCATCTACATAATGGCCAAACCACTCTAGCTGGTGTGACATTCACCTTGTCACCGGAGTCTATTTCTCTAGCAACCGACATTCCTAATGTCGGAGAGCGGTGGAATAAAAGGAAGTAAATTGATAGGGAACTTTATGAGCCATAAATCAAGCCCGGTTATTTGAGACAACTTCGCAGAGTTTTTCCCTTTCAGTACCTGAAAGACTCATATGCTCCCTTGATGAAACTCATAATTAAGTATTTCAGCTGTGAGGGCCGGTTTTCTCGCCTATATGCCTATCATATCAGATTGTTGATACACTTTACTAGGGTGAGAATGATGAATCTCCCCTACTTCATGTACCAAAATATTGAGAAGATGACCACCCTAGTGCAAAAGAAAACTCCTCAGCAGTAGTTTAATAGTATATATCATTTTACACTCATCAAAATTGTGGTCATGCATCAGCTTGGTTTACAGGACATCTCGTGGGAGGATTTCATTTCTCATGAATTCTTCACGACACCTCAGGTACCTCCAAAATCTTTTCATGAAATAGGTGGACCTTCACATCAGCAGGAGGGTCATGAGACACAGACGCCTAGTGTGCCGGTGTTTGTCACCTATCAAAAGGACACTAGAAGGTTATTTGCAGCAGCAAAGCAAGTATTATCTCCACCTAGGGTAGAATGGGTCTCGCTTCCTTCATCAGCACAGCAAGTTTAGGACAAGGGAAAGAGGCCATTACATGATGAGGGGCCTTCAGGTGAGCAGGAGACCGATTTCATTCTCATTCAGGATGATGACACTGATTTGGGCCCACAAAGCTCAAAACTCAAGGAAGTCATCCAAGAGCAACAGGCGGACATCAATGCTTTGTCCCTAAACTTAGAAAGAGCTAAGTGGATAATAAAGTACCTAGAACAAAGAAACAAGTAGCTAGAGTATCAGCAAACCATTATGGAGCTGCAAAACATACGAGAAAATTGTTAAGCTACCAAGAGGAGGAAAGTGAAACTCACATCACTTGAGAAAGAAATCAATGCTGATCGAGAATCTTGGCTTGAGAGAGTGAAAATCCACTTAGAAAGGTTGCTAGAGAAGGCTAACAGAGATAAAACAATGTTGGGGCATATGGCCTACCATTACATGGCGAGAAATAAAAGTTGCAAGGCAAGAATCAGAAGCTTGAAAGCAAAATTGAAGAGGGCATCGAGGAGGCGAAAGGAGAAAGATAGACTTCAAATATTGTCTGAGACTTCCTTGGGCCAACACAACATTTGATGGAGAACACTCAGCCCAAATTTCAAAAAATTTGGGACACTTTTTGCATTTTTGGAATTTTTGGGCCAAAACACAGGTTTTTCTACCCAATGCGCCGCGCCACTTGGCGCTCGCTTTTGATGGAGGCCTCCAAATGAGGAAAACTTAGCATTTTTGGATTTGTCATGGAGAAATATGCATGCTCACCAATGGCCAAGAAATTTTTACAAGTTTTGAGCCCCCAAAAGGGTCAAAAACACCCCAAAAATGACCTCTTTGCCCCTATTTGGACACACATGAAGTAGTGTTGGGAAAACTGAGCTTTGGAGGGGAAAATGGAGGCCAAATTAAAAAATTCCACTTGTTCTGGAAAGTAGACAGGCAAACCTTTCCAACAAGAACACTTGGAACAGATTTGGACATCGTGGAGACCTCCAAAAGTGGCTGCAAACAGGCGCTACGCATAGGGAAATCAGTGCGGCACATTGGGGAAATTTAGTCAGTTTGACCAAGAATACTCTGTTTTTCGCCTAGTTTTTAAACAGTTTGACTTTTCTTTTTCTTAATGTCAAACTTATGATGTAATCTAATGTAAATTTATGGATCTTGATGTAATTATGTCAAATTTTCACTCATGGAGGTAGATTCATCTATCAAAAAGTAGTTTGCAACTGAATGAATCAGTTCCCTAGTTTCTAGAGGCAAGCTGTTCGACTGCCTAATTTTTAGTTCTCAGTTTAGAATTAGTTGGAAAAACTCCTAAACTTATGAGTTCGACCCCTAGAGGCTAGGATGAGTTATGGTTTGTCTATATCTTGTGATTTTTCAGTCATTAGCATGGTTGGACTTTTGAGAAAGCTTGGAGCTTCATTTTATACACATTTCAGTGGTTTTGGCTAAGGAATAGACTAGGGTTTGCAGCACTCTATGGGATTCATGTGGCATCTTGCTTTGATATTGTGTTTCCTTCTGTAAATGTAAGTTTACTTGTGTTTTATGTATGCCATTCTCTCTCTTATTTCATCTTAACTAAAACAAACAAGGATAAAGGTAGAATCCATTGAAATTGCAGTGCTCTACCTAGGGTTTGCTTAGTTATCTATGTTTTCAACTATTTGAAGAGGATCCTTGAGGTTTTCTTGCCCTCTTCAACTCCTCATCTGTCTAAAGCTCTCCATTTCATTCAAATCTGAAGTATCAAATCAATTTCCTACCTTGCCCCATTGAGATCTCTGCAGAACTGAGCCTCATTCCCCAGACCCAAAATCTGTCTTTCCATTTGAGCCAACAAACATCATCAAACTCAATCAAACCCTTTTACACACATACCTAGCCTAAAATCAGTCTTCATTCAAGTCATCTCAAGCCTCATTGATCATATTTTGCTCATATTGACAAGGAGAGAGCCCTCTCCCGACCTGGTAGGGCTAGCTACCAGGTTAAGCGTGGTTTGATGTTATCCTACATCCTACCTTTCTCAACTTGAGGTAGATTTATGCACTAACACAGTGGCGACCATACTGGGAAAGAAATTGTTTGTTTGTTAGTGTTCTTCATTTAATAAACTACAGACGAAGCCTGAAGATTAGCCAGGTAGCCTTTGAAATGCTTTTGCTTTGCATTAGCACAAGTAAATAAAAGCTACTTCAATCAATCTTTGGTCTAGTCTTATAAATAGAACATATGGCTTACAAATTGCCCCAGTACATCTCATAATTCTAAACATTGGGATGATAAGCTTATAATTTCGTAGGTTGAACAATTTGATAATGTTCAGGCTGAACAAGTTGATAATGTCCATTTGATTTCTTGGAAATAATAACACATTGGCTTCCAGAAGATATACCAGAGCGAATCCTAATCCCAATCCAGCTCTTGTGTACGAAAATCCCAATCTCATTCCAACAATCCTTTGCCGAGAGAGTTCTGTAATTCTGGTGTTTCGATCTCGTTCATGTCATGTGGTTTTTGAGTATCTTGAAGATCTCGAGTTTGATGAGCATTTTGCTCTATCACTGTTTGAGACCAGCTCAAAAAGTGTTGTTCCTTCTACTGTCCTAAATCCAAATTTTGTAAAAGATCTAGAATCTGAAAAGGCCAATAAATCAATTGACGATTATATCTTCAAACAACTCCAAACTTCAATTGTGGTTTCAAACATCGTTGATTTCTTAGAATCTACATCTACAACCCTTGGGTCCTCCGCGATTGCATCTAGCTCCAAAATTCCCACCGAAACTCCCTTCATTCCAACCATTCCCGTGCAGCCTTCTATCTCTGATAAAAAATCTGCAGTGGTGTCACCTCCGTCTACTCCTTCTACCCCTCAAACATCCAAAATTTCTTCACCTCCATCCACACCTCATACACCCCATACGTCAGCTACACCCACTCCCCCTACATCCCCAAGACTGATTGCAAATCCACCAAGAGCGATGGTTGCTCGATTTTCACCCCTTGTGCTGCCTCAAAATTTGGATGACATGCCCACCGATTATCAAAGAAAAAATCCATTGTTTGATGGCATTCCTCACGGTCTTACAGCTCAGAAACATGTGGATAGGATGACAGATTTCTCCGACCTTCATGAGATTGATGCAGAAAATGTGACAATGAGACTATTTGTACAAACCTTTGGTGGTGAAGTGAGGAAGTGGTTCAGAGCTTTGCCGGCTACAAGTGTCATTACATTGATTAATCTTCAGAGACAATTCTTGGATCACTGGAAAGTCAAGAAGAATCCTCTTCAGATCCTTTCCAAATATGAGAACATCAAGTGGAATGTTGGTGAGTTTGTTCAAGATTATTGTATTCGATTCAATTATGTTTACAATGCAATTCCTGATCATATAAAGCCACCTATGGGGCTGGATTTGATTAATTTTCCTGATGGTTTCAACCCTAATATGTCCTATCAATTAAGAGAAAGAGATCTGACCACTTTGGAAGACATGCAGAAAATTGAAGTTAGCATTGAAGCTAATCTACTTGCCAAGAGAGCTACAACAAAGGCTGAAAAGAAGGTAACAATAAAGGAAGAGGTTTCCACTTCAGATCAAGTGCTCCATAAGATGGAGAATATGTTTGACAGATTGACCATTGACAAGCCTGAACCACAAGTCAGGAATATGAACTTCCGTGGTCAGAAGCAACCACAATTTAGAATTAAGCAAAGAGAGCAACGAGCACAAGACCATACAGCACAGCAGCAGGTGAAGACACCCTTACAACAGAATTTTTTACATGATCCAGAATCAGATGAGGAGGAGAATGTAATTGGAGAGGAGAATCATTTATTTACACCTGATCATATGCCAATTTTCATCACTGAAGATGAGGAGTATTCTGAGAACTCAGCTATACAAAGGGACGAAAATTTCATCTTATCCAATGAAACATTTCTTGAAGAAGAGTCTGATGAATATCAGAGAGGGTACATGAATGCTTTTGACAGCTCAGCAGCGACAATGTTCACTCATAAGTAGAGATGTGCCCATAAATCCAATTCAGAAAAGGAAGGAGACAACAGCGGCAAAGAATGATCATCCTATTGTGCAGAAAAAGGGAAGAGACACAGCTAATTCTAGTACCAGCAAAATGCCATCAGTAAATGAAAGATCCAATCAACTAAATGCATCAAAGGAAAAAACTGAAAGGAAAGACAAAACTTCAGTTTTTAACTTAGAAAATGAAATTGCCAAGTTAAAAGTACCTATTCCTTTAACTGAGCTGATGAAGAGCACTAGCTATATAGGTTAGGTGTCTAAAATTTTGAATTTAGATCCATTATCTGAGATGGTAAATGTGGAGGACGATCAACCTGAGTTGATTTTTGGTCCAGCATTGGAAGGTCAGTCTCAAGATAATGATGTAGCTCCTTTTTACATCAGCCTTAAGGTGCATGATTATGTGTTACACAATGCTATGTTTGATTCCGGAGCCTTTCATAATCTCATGCCTAAGGCCATCATGGAGAAATTGGGATTGGATATCACCATAAAGTACCATGACCTTTTCCCTTTCGATTCTTGTAGATAAGTTAAATTTATATGTTCCCGGGCATCTCTGAGCTACAACCTAGGAGAGTTTCTTGGGGTGATAACAGAAACAACAAATCATCATTGTGGATGAATATCCCTATGCTGGCATGGATTTTAGAGGATATCTGGACTTAGTGATGCCACCAAATGCAGCATGGGGAGAGATAGGTGACCATTTTTTAAGTTTTTATCAATTTTTAAGATTTTTTGTGTTTTTTAAATATGACAATGAACTTAGAGATATTTTTGATGGAATTAAAATACTGACATAATGATCATGTTCCAGATGTGGGTTCGGTAAGACCAGGCGGATTTCCATGGCACAGGCATCATGGAAGAGGTGCCAAAGAGGCGGTTGCTGAGACAAAGAGGGTCTTATATGCAGTCCAAAGAAACTTGGTGAGGTTGACTCACCAGGTATGGATGGTGGCCATAGAAGACCTACTTGAGGAGATGCAATGTTGCATGGTAGGAGTACCACGAGACTTGGTTCGCATCCTTTGGCGTGTGGCCAATGCAGTGGTCACTTTCTTAGCTGCTCATCCTGAGCCGGGTCAATAGATAGACTGGACATGATTATGGGCATTTAGTACCGATTTTGTATATTATTTTTGAAACACTTTATGTACACACGGGAAATTTTATGATATATGTTGGGCTTCAAATTTTCATACAAATATCACTCATTACCATACATTTTTCACTTATGCTTCCATTAAATCACTATTATTCACTACCATGTCATTTCATTTTCCCTATTATTCATCATTAATAGGTCTCATTTATATCTTCCAAATATTATTTATTTTTAAGCATTTTTTAAGAGAAATCCTTGAATAAATATTAGAAAATAATATATTTTACTTCATATATGGAAAGTGGATTGTTCCTATGACATGTGTAGGTACAAAGGAAGCTTCCATGACACCTTTATGTGGCCTTGAATGATCAAATTCGAATTTGATAAGATAAGCCTCATGGAGAAGATCAAGCAAAAAAGGGGGTTATGTGTTTAGATGGTTGAGAGACGTATGGAACTAAAGAGAGATAAGTGGATCATCATTATGAGTTTTTTTATCTCATCCCATTGTATAAATAGGAGTACAATCTCCTCCATTTGTAATTTTAGAGTTCCATTTGTAATCTTATAGTTTGTAATCTTAAAGTTGGTTCATATATCATGATGGAGATTTTGAAATAAAGAATCATACTTTGATTTGGTTACTTCTACATTTGAGTCTCCTTTGAAGTGTGTGCTTGTGGAGTTATTGGAAGAGATCTTGTCGAACGTGTTCTTGTAAGAGAACCAATAGATCTCAGACAAATTAGAAATCTTTCTAGACCTATAGGTGGTACTTCTAAGTTTACCATACATTTTTCACCTATGCTTCCATTATATCACCATTATTCACTACCATGTCACTTCATTTTCCCTATTGTTCATCATTAATGGGTCTCATTTATATCTTCCAAATACTATTTATTTTTAAGCATTTTTAAGAGAAATCCTTGATTAAATATTAGAAAATAATATATTTTACTTCATATATGGAAAGTGGATTGTTTTTGTGACATGTGTATGTACAAAGGAAGCTTCCATGACACCTTTATGTGGCCTTGAATGATCAAATTCGAATTTGATAAGATAAGCCTCATGGGAAAATCAAGGACAAAAGGGGGTTATGTGTTTAGATGGTTGAGAGATGTATGGAACTAAAGAGAGATTAGTGGATCATCATTATGAGTTTGTTATCTCATCCCATTGTATAAATAGGAGTACAATCTCCTCCATTTGTAATTTTAGAGTTCCATTTGTAATCTTAGAATTTGTATATCATGATGGAGATTTTGAAATGAAGAATCATACTTTGATTTTGTTGCTTCTAAATTTGAGTCTCCTTTGAAGTGGTGTGCTTGTGGAGTTATGGAGGGCCCCCATGGCCTCACTTGCATGCTTATTTTAGGTATAATTTAATTTATGTTTTTATTTCATTTCAGCTTTTAAGTTTTTGTTAGATGTTATAATATTGGAGGGGATCCTAAAATTAATGTGTTCTTGTAAGAGAACCATAGGATCTTAACGAATGTTAGATCTATGTTTTTTTAGTTGTTGGAAGAGATCTTGACGAATGTGTTCTTGTAAGAGAACCAATAGATCTCGAACAAATTAGGAATCTCTCTAGTTTGTTTAGTTGTTGGAAGAGATCTTGACGAAAGTGTTCCTGTAAGAGAACCAACAGATTTCAGACAAATTAGAAATCTTTCTAGACCTATAGGTGGCACTTCTAAGTTTACCTTCCCGGGTTGACATTAATTGAACTCTGATTTGCATCCACATTTTAGACCAAACATTTTGGCGTTGTTGCCGGGGAAGTGCAACTAGAAGGATTTAGTAATTCTCTCTAATTTGTTTAGTTGTTGGAAGAGATCTTGACGAAAGTGTTCCTGTAAGAGAACCAATAGATTTCAGACAAATTAGAAATCTTTCTAGACCTATAGGTGGCACTTCTAAGTTTACCTTCCCGGGTTGACATTAATTGAACTCTGATTTGCATCCACATTTTAGACCAAACATTTTGGCGTTGTTGCCGGGGAAGTGCAACTAGAAGGATTTAGTAATTATTTTATGCATTTGTTTTTATGGACTAATTTGTGGAACTTGGTGACAGAAGGTTCATAAAGGAGTTCAAATTTTGGAGCATTTTTATATTTGCACATAGTTAATTTAAATTTAGTTTTTATTTTAAACCCCCCATTTCTCACTAATCCATCTACAGATGAAGAATTTGACAATGTTGAACAAGTACTTCTTGGAGAGAAAGGAAAATAATCTTGAGCCAACTCTAAGAAAAGTTACTCGCATACTTGCAAATCATAAGGTAAAAATTTTAAATCTTGACGTGAGAATTTTCAAATTCTTAGTCCGTAGGTGGCTTCAGTGGAAGCATTCTTTTACCTAGGAAATAAATAAATCTTTCAAGCAAGATAGGTAGAATAGATTAGAAAAATAAAAATGAGATCTCATTAGAAGTCATTCTCATTAGAAGTTTTTAGTCTTATTTTCAAAAATAAAAAATAATAATAAATCATCATGAATAAATGAATAAATTCAGTGGCACAGTAAGAGCTGCTTCATCATTGCATTTCTATATCTTGTTTCTGTATCATGGGTAAGCCAGGAGCTTGATTATCGGAAATCTTTGTCTTACGAGAGTATAAACGCCCCTGCGACATTACAGAAAGAGTATAGATAATGTGAGGTTTGATCACATATCTTAATTGTGTTTATTATCCATCCACGCTAACCTGCAGAAATAAAATTAATTCAAGAAATTAGTATGCTCTCTTCCACGCTACGAGCGATTAGGAAGATCAAAAAATCTATTGAATTATTTTTAAAAAATAATAAAAAAACCTTGCTGGAAATTTAATTGCAGATCTGCTACCCATAGTTTGAGTCATAATAAAAAAAATCTTCTCTTGTAGAAATATATTCTTCATTTTCAGTGACTGCCACCAGATCTCTCACTACACTCCAAGAATATTCCTCATCAATCTCATCTTCGTATGGGTAATCATCTTGTTCATCATCTGTCTCCTGGGGTGGAAAAAGCTCAAACCATGATGATCGCAACAGCAGGCATATGGTTTCTTCAAGCATGTAATCGTGCATGCTCCCATCTAGTGCTCTGTACACATACAGTGAGGAGAAACGATGCTTGCATTGAGGACACCAAGGATTGTCCATGTAAGAAGCCCATCAAAGGATGCATGATACACAGTAATTGTGCCCACACCCTTTTACCTGAGCAGTCCCTTCATCCTCATTCAACAAGCCACAACCTTCACTGCCAGCAAAATCCGTAACAGTCTATGGATTTAATTAAAAAAAAAAAAAAAAAAAAAAAAAATCGTTTTTTTCACGCAGATACCAAAACAAGGTCCCAAAGAACCAAAATTTCCTCTCAAACGTTAGGAATCCAAGGAAACAATTTCTAAGTTATGAAATTCATTTCGTTCTAAAAAAAACCCATGTCTTCGATTTTCGTAATTTGTTTTAGTTTGATCACAAAACGTGATTCAAAACGATGTGTCAAAACTGTTGCATCTTCTAGTAATGCATAACAAAATCACAATCCTTATGGCGGTGCAACCAAAAACCCATGCCTACTCCCACAACTACACACATGATAATGTGAAACGAGGATAGAAACAGTGTCTCCCTGTTCATATGGGATTCCACTCTGCTTCATTTTGATGGTGCACCTGAGCTATTCAACATGGCTTTGATCTCTTGACAATCAACTCTAAGATTACAACATGCCAAGAAGTATTTTTCAGCTCACAACCTTCGAGCAGTATGTTTGATGGCCCAAGTGAACGTGTAAATCCCCATCAGTATCGAATAATCCTCCCCAAGTGCCTTTGCCACAACATCCACTCTATTTGGGACGACCATTTTTGGCTAAACGCGAACGTTTGTTGTGACACATGCCCACAGTGCCTCCAGCATGATTATTTGCACCTACCAGCTCAGGTTTTATGTGAAGTTCTTGTCCAGACCTTGGAGAGATGAGGAATTTTAGGGATTGCACCAAATACCTGCTCAGGGACGCAACTCGTAGAAGCTTAACGAAAGAGATTAATGAAATTGGACGCACAGGATAAGAACACTCGATGTATTCCATATGCCTTTAATTCCATGCTTTGCGTTTTCTTTTGCATTTGTTTTGCTTTTCTTTTGATTTGATTTTGATTTGCATTTACTTTTGTATTTAATTATATATTTTTAGTTCTAAATATAGTTAATGTTTGTTATGATTGTAAATTAATATATTAATTGTATTAATATATTAATATGTTGATATAATTGTATTAAATGTTATAGATGTAATTTGTTATTTGTAATTTGCTGTATATAATTGTTGTTATGTTTGTTATGTAATTTTAATTGTAATTTGTTATGTTATAATATATGATTGTATTAATATATTGTTTTATAATATTAGGTTATGATTGTTATTGTTATGTTTTTAAAAATAAAAATAAAAATACAAATAAAAAATTGTTATGTTTTTTTGCGACAGTTATTGTTTGAAAGATTTAAAGGGGGATATTGGAAAAAAACAAAACTTTGGTGGTATGCAAAGTGAGAGAATCATGAGAATTACAGAAATTGGTTAGTACAGGTGCAAAGTTAAAAAAAAAAAAAATAATAATAACAATAATAATAAAAAACCACTTTCCACAAAATTCACGCACGATTTGAAAATAAATAATGGAATACTTGGAAACAAATTTCGAAAATCGATTTATTAAACATTTGGAGGATTCTATAGATGATGATTATCTTGTTACGATAGTTTCAAGTTGGCATTAAACTCATAACATCTTTCTGTTGAATGCTTTTAAGTGACATACTAATATGCAGAACACAACAAATTTTTCTAATGCCAAGATTCTTGCCAAGCACATTTCATGAGTTATTTGACACAAACAGGAAATATTACTATTCATGGTTATTTTTTTTATTGATACTAATATCATGAATTGAGTTAATTTCAACACTTTGATTTTTCTTAAATCTGTTTTATTTGGTATGAAATTTTTGCGTAAGAATCATGAAGGAAATGCGCATTTCTTCTTAAACACACTTATGGTTTCTTTCTGCTAAGTTTTTTTACAGGCTACAAGACAATCAAGTCATTAAGGAGATTACATTATGACGACAATTGGTCTTCCAAAGACTAAATTCATGAAAAATTCTAAAGGCAAATCCATCTCCACAGCCACTACCTTGCACCTCCCTTTTTGAAAAAAGATTTTGAATTCCACCAATTATAAATCCATAAACCATGACATTTCCATATCCATTTTTAACAGCAAGAGTTCTTATTCATACACCATGCATTTCCTTTCATCCATTCCTTACAAGCTTATTGTCATTTTCCTTGTCATTACCATTCCTTTTCATTTCCACCAATAAAACCCTGCTTCTATGTATATCATTAAGTCAAAGTCCTAGAATCAAATTATCTTTATAAAAACACCTAGAGGCTTGCATGCCTTAATGGCAAGTACTCTTGCCAATGAACAATGGGAGTACATTAATATCCCTTGTTCATTGGATCTTGTAGGTGACTCGACCACAAAAAATTTATTCGTACCTACAAAGATGTGTTAGGCATCTTGACTCCCATTGGAATCAATGGTGGGAGCTCTTGTGTTGGCTAGTGGCATTCATTAATGGCCACTAAGTCAACAACTTCTTGCTATGTTCGACATTGGCACATTTATTCACATAGTAATATTTGTGCCATCGAGCGTTGAAGACTTGAAGACCCATATTTTGAAACAGATGAAGCAAATTTCCTTTCATTGTTTTTCAATTTGTCATGACTTGAGGACAAGTCAATAAATAAGGCAGGGGGGATGTAACTTATATATTTTATATACCTTCCAAGCCTTATACATTTTCAACCATATTTAGCAAACTCATCAGATTCATCAAACTATCCAATAGAAGATCCAGTAGCAGATACAACAATACAAATCCATCTTTCATCCACAACTTGCAGAAGAAGCTTCATATTAGAATTGTAGCAGTTGAACATGCATGATTCATCCACTTCTTTAGGTAAGTAAGGTATGATGCTTTCTAACCTTTAATCTTGAAATTCTTTTTAGAGGCTAAAATGATGATATTTGGAAAATATTCCACTATTTCACTATTCCCTTTCTCATTAAAAATTGCCAAAAACCATCAATTGGGGGGGGTTGCGATTGCACACTTCATTTCTTTCTCTCAATCATATTACATCTTAACCCACATAGTCTTCCCACAATAAAAACTACTACAAAATGATGAGCATATTAAATGACTTCTTAAAAATGATAGATCTCAACAAAGTAAATAATGATTGTAACACAAGAACCAATCATTAAAAAAAGATCTCAACAAAGTAAATAATGATTGTAACACAAAAACCAATCATTAAAAGATGCAAATGCTATACAAAAATAAGATTTATTAAAAGATGTGCAAAGTTAAAAGGAATTTCGTGATTGAAAGATGGTTGTTACACAAGAACCAAACATCTTGTAATTCAATCAAAGGAAGCTCATCTAAGAATCAAATCAAATAAGTCATTGTAGTAGTTTGCATGAGGACATGCAACAGCTTCAGTTGTGGGGTATCTTGGGCTTCAAAATGTCATATAAATATCACTCATTTCCATACATTTTTCACCTATGCTTCCATTATGTCACCATTATTCACTACCATGTCACCTCATTTTCCCTATTGTTCATCATTAATGGGTCTCATTTATATCTTCCAAATATTATTTATTTTTAAGCATTTTTAAGAGAAATCCTTGATTAAATATTAGAAAATAATATATTTTACTTCATATATGGAAAGCGGATTGTTTTTGTGACATGTGTAGGTACAAAGGAAGCTTCCATGACACCTTTATGTGGCCTTGAATGATCAAATTCGAATTTGATTAGATAAGCCTCATGGAGAAGATCATGATCTCATGGAGAAGATCAAGGACAAAAGGGGGTTATGTGTTGAGATGGTTGAGAGATGTATGGAACTAAAGAGAGATTAGTGGATCATCATTATGAGTTTGTTGTCTCATCCCATTGTATAAATAGGAGTACAATCTCCTCCATTTGTAATTTTAGAGTTCCATTTGTAATCTTAGAGTTTGTATATCATGATGGCGATTTTGAAATAAAGAATCATACTTTATTTTGTTACTTCTAAATTTGAGTCTCCTCTGAAGTGGTGTGCTTGTGGAGTTATGGAGGGTCCCGATGGCCTCACTTGCATGCTTATTTTAGTTATAATTTAATCTATGTTTTCATTTCATTTCAGCTTTTAAGTTTTTGCTAGATGTTCTAATATTGGGGGGGATCCTAAAATTCGTGTGTTCTTGTAAGAGAACCATAGGATCTTAACGAATTTTAGATCTAGGTTTGTTTAGTTGTTGGAAGAGATATTGACGATTGTGTTCTTGTAAGAGAACCAATAGATCTCGAACAAATTAGGAATCTCTCTAGTTTGTTTAGTTGTTGGAATAGATCTTGACGAAAGTGTTCTTGTGAGAGAACCAATAGATTTCTGACAAATTAGAAATCTTTCTAGACCTATAGGTGGCACTTCTAAGTTTACCTTCCCGGGTTGACATTAATTGAACTCTGATTTGCATCCGCATTTTAGACCAAACATTTTGGCGTTGTTGTTGAGGAAGTGCAACTAGAAGGATTTAGTAATTATTTTATGCATTTGTTTTATGGACTAATTTGTGGAACTTGGTGACAGCAGGTTCATAAAGGAGTTCAAAGGTTGGAGCATTTTTATTTTCACACATAGTTAATTTAAATTAGTTTTTATTTTAAACCCCCCATTTCTCACTAATCCATCTACGGATGAAGAATTTTACAATGTTGAACAAGTACTTCTTGGAGAGCAAGGAAAATAACCTTGAGTCAACTCTAAGACAAGTTACTCACATACTTGCAAATCATAAGGTAAAATTTTTAAATCTTGATGTGAGAATTTTCAAATTCTTAGTCTGTAGGTGGCTTCAATGGAAGCATTCTTTTACCTAGGAAATAAATAAATCTTTCAAGAAAGATAGGTAGAATAGATTAGAAAAATAAAAATGAGATCTCATTAGAAGTCATTCTCATTAGAAGTTTTTAGTCTTATTTTCAAAAATAAAAAATAATAATAAATCATCATGAATAAATGAATAAATTCAGTGGCACAGTAAGAGCTGCTTCATCATCGCATTTCTATATCTTGTTTCTGTATCACGGTTAAGCCAAGAGCTTGATTATCCGAAAGCTTTGTCTTATGAGAGTATAAACTCCCCCGTGACATTGCAGAAAGAGTATAGATAATGCGAGGTTTGATCACATATCTTAATTGTGTTTATTATCCATCCACGCTAACCTGCAAAAATAAAATTAATTCAAGAAATTAGTATGCTCTCTTCCGCACTACGAGCGATTAGGAAGATCAAAAAATCTATTGAATTATTTTTAAAAAATAATAAAAAAATATTGCTGGAAATTCAATTGCAGATCTGCTACCCATAGTTTGAGTCATAATAAAAAAAAAAAACTTCTCTTGTAGAAATATATTCTTCATTTTCAGTGACTGTCACCAGATCTCTCACTGCACTCCAAGAATATTCCTCGTCAATCTCATCTTCGTATGGGTAATCAGCTTGTTCATCATATGTATCCTGGGGTGGAAAAAGCTCAAACCATGATGCTCGCAACAGCAAGCATATGGTTTATTCAAGCATGTAATCGTGCATGCTCCCATCTAGTGCTCTGTACACATACAACGAGGAGAAAAGGTGCTTGCATTGAGGACACCAAGGATTGTCCATGTAAGAAGCCCATCAAAGGATGCATGATACACAGTAATTGTGCCCACACCCTTTTACCTGAGAAGTCTCTTCATCCTCATTCAGCAAGCCACAACCTTCACTGCCAGCAAAATCCGTAACAGTCTATGGATTTAATTAAAAAAAAAAAAAAAAAAAAAAAAAAAAATCATTTTTTTCACGCAGATACCAAAACAAGGTCCCAAAGAACCAAAATTTCATCTCAAACCATTAGGAATTGAAGGAAACAATTTCTAAGTTATGAAATTCATTTCATTCTGAAAAAAACCCATGTCCTTGTTTTTCCTGATTTGTTTTGGTTTGATCACAAAACGTGATTCAAAACAATGTGTCAAAATTGTTGTGTCTTCTGGTAATGCATAACAAAATCTCATCCTTATGGCGATGCAACCAAAAACCCATGCCTACTCCCACAACTGCGCACGTGATAATGTGAAACGAGGATAGAAACAGTGTCTTCCTGTTCATATGGGATTCCACTCTGCTTCATTTTGATGGTGCACCTGAGCTATTCAACATGGCTTTGATCTCTTGACAATCAACTCTAAGATTACAACATGCCAAGAAGTATTTTTCAGCTCACAACCTCCGAGCAGTATGTTTTATGGCCCAAGTGAACGTGTAAATCCCCATCAGTATCGAATAATCCTCCCCAAGTGCCTTTGCCACAACATCCACTCTTTTTGGGACGGCCATTTTTTGCTAAACGCGAACGTTTGTTGTGACGCTTGCCCAGAGTGCCTCAAGCATGATTCTTTGCACCTACCAGATCAGGTTTTATGTGAAGTTCTTGTCCAGACCTTGGAGAGATGAGGGATTTTAGGGATTGCACCAAATACCTACTCAGGGACGCAACTCGCAGAAGCTTAACGAAACTGGACGCACAGGATAAGAACACTCGATGTATTCCATATGCCTTCAATTCCATGCTTTGCGTTTTCTTTTGCATTTGTTTTTCTTTTCTTTTGATTTGATTTTGATTTCATTTACTTTTGTATTTAATTATATATTTTTAGTTCTAAATATAGTTAATGTTTGTTATGATTGTAAATTAATATATTAATTGTATTAATATGTTGATATGTTGATATAATTGTAATTTGTTGTATATAATTGTTGTTATGTTTGTTATGTAATTTTAATTGTAATTTGTTATGTTATAATATATGATTGTATTAATGTATTGTTTTATAATATTAGGTTATGATTGTTATTGTTATGTTTTTAAAAATTTAAAAAAAAAAAAAATACAAATAAAAAATTGTTATGTTTTTTTGTGACAGATATTGTTTGAAAGATTTAAAGGGGGAATAATGGCATAAAACAAAACTTTGGTGGTATGCAAATTGAGAGAATCATGAGAATTACAGAAATTGGTTGGTACAGGTGCAAAAAAAAAAACACTTTCCACAAAATTCACGCACGATTTGAAAATAAATAACGGAATACTTGGAAACCAATTTCGAAAATCGATTTATTAAACATTTGGAGGATTCTATAGATGATGATTATCTTGTTACGATAGTTTCAAGTTGGCATTAAACTCATAACAGCTTTCTGTTGAATGCTTTTATGTGACATACTAATATGTAGAACATAACAGATTTTTCTAATGCCAAGATTTTTGTCGATCACATTTCATGAGTTATCTGACACAAACAGGAAGTATTAATATTCATGGTTATTTTTTTTGGATTGATACTAATGTCATGAATTGAGTTAATTTCAACACTTTGATTTTTCTTAAATCTGTTTTATTTGGTATGAAATTTTTGCGTAAGAATCATGAAGGAAATGCACATTTCTTCTTGAACACACTTATGATTTCTTTTTGCCAAGTTTTTTTACAGGTTACAAGACAATCAAGTGATCATTAAGGAGATTACATTGTGATGACAATTGGTCTTCCAAAGACTAAATTCATGAAAAATTCTAAAGACAAATCCATCTCCACTACCACTACCTTGCACCTCCCTTTTTGAAAAAGATTTTGAATTCCACCAATTATAAATCCATAAACCATGACATTTCCATATCCATTTTTTACAGCAAGAGTTCTTATTCATACACCATGCATTTCCTTTCATCCATTCCTTACAAGCTTATTGTCATTTTCCTTGTCATTACCATTCCCTTTCATTTCCACCAATAAAACCCTGCTTCTATGCATATCATTAAGTCAAAGTCCTAGAGTCTAATTATCTTTATAAAAACACCTAGAGGCTTGCATGCCTTAATGGCAAGTACTCTTTCCAATGAACAATGGGAGTACATTAATATCCCTTGTTCATTGGATCTTGTAGGTGACTCGACCATAATAAATTTATTCGTACCTACAAAGATGTGTTAGGCATCTTGACTCCCATTGGAATCAATGGTGGGAGCTCTTATGTTGGCTAGTGGCATTCATTAATGGCCACTAAGTCAACAACTTCTTGCTATGTTCGACACCGGCACATTTATTCACATAGTAATATTTGTGCCATCGAGCGTTGAAGACTTGAAGACCCATATTTTGAAACAGATGAAGCAAATTTCCTTTCATTGTTTTTCAATTTGTCATGACTTGAGGACAAGTCAATAAATAAGGCAGGGGGGATGTAAATTCTATGTTTTATATACCTTCTAATCCTTATACATTTTCAGCCATATTCAGGAAACTCATCAGATTCATCAAACTATCCAATAGAAGATCCAGTAGCAGATACAACAATACAAAAAATCCATCTTTCATCCACAACTTGCAGAAGAAGCTTCAGATCAGAATTGTAGCAGCTAAACATGCATGATTCATCCACTTCTTTAGGTAAGTAAGGTATGATGTTTTCTTTTTTAATCTTGAAATTATTTTTAGATGCTAAAATGATGATATTTGGAAAATATTCCACTATTTCACTATTCCCTTTCTCATTAAAAATTGTCAAAAACCATCAATTGGGG
>APFE031173509.1:0-14380 GCA_000404065.3 Pinus taeda
AATATTTTAAGATGTTTTTTTTAATGTAAAATTTGAGGAAAGATTTGCATTTGTAGAGATTTGATTCACCTCTTCTCTTAGTAGTTTTGAAGTTAAAATGGATCTATGCTAGTTTGGAGCAACACATTAATAAAATGTTTGACTATAAGATTTTTTGTCTTTTCTATTTTTTTTTTAGAGAGAAAAAACCATCATAGCTTATATTAAGAGAATATAATGATCTGAAATACATAAAGATGATGAGGAAACAGATTTTCCAAGTTAAACCAAGGAGTACCAGGTACTTGAAATAACTAGATACCAGGTACCAAAATATAATATCGTATCAGTCCAAAAACTTTCAAATTTGTCTAAGACCGATCAGCCCAAAAAACAGGCACATAAACTGAAAAAATTACAAAATTGAACACATACAAAAGCAAGCATTCAGACTTCCCTGATTGGAGACACATTATTTGAAAACCAAGATCCTGAATCAGCCATCTTTTGACTGTAAAAGGCCTGATTCAAAAAAGTCTTGACTTGCCATAATACGCAGCAGAATTGAGTTCAAAGGCGCCTTTGAGTCTTGAAAGATATTAGCATTCCTCCATTTCCAAAAGAACCAGCAGACAAAGATAAACAAAGTTCGTCGAGATAAACTCTGCTCGCTCCACCATTTAAAGCCATCTTGAATAGAGGAAAAGATCAGGTAAGGAAAACGAAAAGACAAAGAAAGTTCATACCAGATACGGAGAGATGAAGCACATTGGAAGAACATATGTAAATTTGTCTCCGCCGCATTTTGGCACATGACGCATCTGCCCGGACCATGCCAACTTTTCTTTTGAAGGACTTCCCAAGTTAGGTTCTTGTTTCTGAAGACCAGCCACAAGAATAAAATCATTTTAAGAGGGCATGCAGCCTTCCATAGTTGAGGAGGAAAGAGCAGACCAGAACTACACGAGTGGGCTGAAAACATTGAAGCATATAAATCCTTTACTCGAATAGGCAGCAAAGTTTTCGGAGGAGCCCAGACCAGTACATCCCTGGAGCCCGAACGATGAATGCCCAAGCTGTTTAGACTCTGTATTACAGAGTTCCAAAGAGGACGCATGGAAAAAGGCAAATGTAAGTCCTCCCCATCCTTCCATACAGGAGAAGAGTGAGACCATGATTTAATCAGCGTGTCCCATGTGAAAATACCCTTTGCATGAAAGAAAGAGACCAAACGAGGAGAGAAGGAGGAGTCCAAACCATTAACTATGGAGTCAAAACCAATGAGAGTGCTTGAGCCCGAGTATAATTTCCATCGTAAATTTTCCAAGAAAAAAAGCTGAATTTTCCTGAAACTTAACCAGATAGAAGACCCTTTTTTAGTGCCCATGGAATTCCTTCTGAACCAGAACTCCAAACTCCTGCCTTTTAAATATTTCCTATTGATAACTTTGCTCCACGGACCCTCGCCAAAAATACCTTTGTGTAGGGACTTACAAAGAAGGGCTCTCCCGAAAATGCGCATATCTAAAAGACCCCAGCCCCCCGCCTTCTTCGGCTTAGATATAGAAGCCATCTTAACTAAATGAATCTTATTCTGAAAAGCTTTTCCTCCCTAGAGAAAATTGGCAGCCAAGGAGCTCATTTTGTTGATGATAGTAGCAGGAAGGAAATAGAGGTGGGCCTAGAAAACAGCGAATTGAGATAGAACTGCCTGCACTAAAATAAATCTGCCAGCTAAGGAAATAAATCTTGACTCCCAACCAGAGATTTTTTTGTAGAATCGTTCAAGTAACCATTGCCAATCCTGTTTGGAATTACCTTTTGCCTTCAAGTTGAAACCCAAGTATTTGAACCCTTCCTTGATCGAACCCGGGTTGATGCCGATCAGATCAGCGATCCAATGAACAGTATTCATATTTGACTCATTGTGATACAACGAAGAAATAAATACAAAAGCATTTTTATAAATTTGAAGACTTTGCACTGAATATCATCTTAGGTTAATCTGAGTAGTGTTTGATGATTTGACTTTGAAGACATTGGACTGAATACAATCTTTATTCACTGAATAATAGAATGACCCGAGTAGATTCTAGCGATTTCACGGGTATTGTTTAAATTGATTCATATAGCTCAAAATACAATCTTTATTCACTGAATCATCCAATAACCCGAGTAGTTTCTAATGACTTTACTTTTATTGTCTATATCGATTCATCATAGTCCAAATTTATATGGAGATGAATATTAATTTTCTTATATAGAAGTGTAATTATTGACCGGTTAAAAAGATGCAATACGAGGTATCTCAATTTTATTATGAGAGTTGATTGAGGAAGATTCAAAAGATCCAAGTATAATCCTGAAATGCAAATTGAGTTACTATCATATAAATTGAATGGATTATATTTAGAGTTGGAACTTGATCATAAAATGCCAAATTGAACTGTGGAAATAATCAAAATTAGATCAAACTATTCAATTCGGAACCTTAAATGATAACAGGAAGAACCCCAGAGTTTTTTTTTTTTTTTTTTGCAGTACGAAAAAAGCATAATTTTATATTAATATCAGATATTGAAGATAACAGATGCCTTCAAAAGTTCACAATATATGAGCCCCATCAGAAATGCCAAACCACATGCCCGCCAAGAATTGACAGTGTCAAGTGGCATGTAAAGGGAAATATACAGTCTATAGTCCATATACATATTCAGATTGAAACAAGCATGATCAAATACATGCCAGAAACAGCAAAACAAAAGATGCCCTCAGAACATAATCCCTCCATCAAAATGTCTTTACAGTGCGAATAAGCAGCATTTCTTCATCAGCAGATGATAAGAAGCAGATAAAAAGGTTAAAAGACAAGCACAATATATTTTTTTTTGCAAAATTAAAGGGAGGGTGGAGGAAACTTAGCTAGGGAAGGGGAAGTCCTCAACATCAATGTTCTTCTGGCCCAGGGAAATAGTTAAGTGCATTTTTCCAGTGGTTCCAATTAAGTCCCTCTTCGATAATTAATCTGCATCCATATTTTGTTCCTTGTCAACATGCTTGATAGTGGAATTGTTGAGTTCCATCCATAACAATTCTATCCTCGTCAGCCATCCAAGTACTAAGGGATTTGTGATTTTTGCTGATCCCATAATATGATCGATTATAACTTTTGAATCTTCATGGATGTGAATGAGAGGAATATCCAGTAAAATTATGAACCATAGAAGGCCCCATAAGGCCATTACCTCAGCTTTAGTGTTAGTGCCCCTGTCCTCCTTGCCAAAAAGCTCTGAAAATCAGTTCCTTCGAGATGGCAAGCCAAAAACCAAAACCACATGTGTTGTTGTGTAGCCTCATCAAAAAAGCCCATAGGGTATATCAGCTGAACTTTAGTCCTCTTGTGTCTAGGGACCTTGTAGCAAATGTCATTTGTGGAATATAGTGTAGCAGATGATAATATTTTCAATAACCTTGTAAAAATTCTCAGTGCAACTCTGAAAGATGTGGTTGTTTCTCCACTTCCAAATTTCCTAAAAAAGTATAGGTGGAATGATTTTCCATTCAGCCTTTTGAGATCTCCACCATTATAGACAGTCCTCAATGCAAACATGTTGGATATATGGAAAGCCAAAGTGAGAAGAGAGTCCTTTCTAGACTTGAGTAGTGAGAGGACAAGTGAGAAAGATATGGTTGTTTTCAAATTCCTCTTTACAACTAGGACATATGCCAGGGCCATGCCATTGCCTCTTTTGCAAATTTTCCCATGTTAGATTTTTGTTATGGAAAACTAGGCAGGTAAAGAGTATAATTTTGATGGGGATTTTGAATTTGAAAAAAACAAATAAAATGTGTTTTAGTCAGATTTGGATCCACGGAATAGAGAGAGAGGTATATATCTGCCACATTAATGTTTTCTTTCTTCATATTCCTTGACCAGATTAACTTGTCATGTCTTTTAGCTCGGCAAATCCCAAGTTGTTTCACCCCAGCAATTATGCGCTCCCATTCTAGGTTCCAATGACCAGATAAACCCAGTTCTCGAGCGCACTTCCAGATAGGATACAAACCCCTCCAAGTAGAAATGGCTTGACTCCAGAAGAAAATGCCTCTTCTATTAAGGGCATCTATAAGCTGTTGTCGGATATTGTCAACATCACCATAACCTAGGACACGATTAGAGCCAATGAGAATGTTGTGGCCTGAGCCAATATTCCAATCCAGATGTTGTAGAAAGATCTTGGTGACCTTTTGGAAACTGAACCAGATGTAGATCCTTTTGTGGCGCAAATGGTACCTTTTCGGAACCTGTATGTAAAATCATAATTCTTTAAGTAATTTTGTCTGATGACTAGACTCCAGGTTCCAGTACCAAAGATACCTCTCCAAAGTGACTTGATTAGTAATGCCTATCCAAAACGACGGAGATCTAGTATTCCCCATCCCCCCATGACCTTTGGCAAAGTAATCTTGGATATTTTAGTAAGGTGATTTTTTTTTGCACATGACTTCCCCCCAGATAAAATTAGCCATAACCCGATTGAGTGAGAGGGTGTTAGCAGCAGGAATGTGGAAAAGATGGGCCTAGTATACCCTTAGTTGGTTTAGAACAGCTTGGGAAAGGATAACATGCCTGCCTAGGGATAGATTCCTATATCCCCATCCAGAGATTTTCCTAAAAAATCAATCAACTAGCTAGAGCCAATTGACATTCCTATAATTACATGGTTTAATATGGTATCCCAAATATTTCATACCTAGACCCATCAACTTGGCATTAATACCAAACAAGTTTTTTATGTATACAATGGTATCTAAATCACAATCTTCATGATACAAAATAGATTTTTGTGCATTCATATAAAGACCAAAAGCATTGGCAAATTTTTTGAATATGTGAAAAAGGCATAACCAAGAATTGATGAGACATTAAGTAATTGTCCTTTCATAGTGACAACACTTGATATGGATAAATGTGGATTTCCAAAATTGTGAAACTATTCATACTATTGCTAGTATTGTCTATGCATATGTTTTATTTTGGGACACTATTGAGATTCTGTCCTACAATTAGGTTCATGAGGATTGGAATTGATTAATTGAGGTTGAAATATAATAAATTAAAAACTCAATTAAATTTTATAACTTAAATTTTCTTAGATTCAATTTTATTATGTGGATTCAACACGATACGATATGAGTGACTTGTTCTTATAAATACCAAAATTAAATCAATTTAATCTTCGATGTTTTTCTTTAATATTTAAATATATCAGATAATATAACTCATAAATAAATATATGGATTTCTCATTTTAAGGGTATCATTAAATCAGATGACCTTAATCAACTAAGTAGGGCCATGTTTAATAGATAAATAAAACATTGATTAAGTTGAAATAGTTATTTAGATCACATAGCTAATCAACAAATATATGAATTATATGTTTTAAGGATATCATTAAATTTGAGGACTTTAATCGATTAAATAGAGTCTATATTTTATAAACAAGTAAAAATTAATTATAGTTAAAAATAAAATAAAATTACAATCATATTTGAGTCGATTATAGTTTGAATTTTGATGCAGGAGCATTCAACTCAACAATATCATTGTATCTTAGTAGACATAGGGGGTCTTGTGTTTTCAAGGAAGTTTGTTTCCTATGTTTTGAATTAATGTAATTATTAAGGTTTTGAGTGATTTTAATGAGAGGAGCTAGAGTAGGGGTTTAATTAAGGATAGTGACGCATATTAGTAAATATTCTGGAATGTAGGGAAGATAGTTGAAAGATTGAGAGATTTGAGAATTAATTGTAAATCTTAGATTATGAGCTAATTCATGATTATGGATTAGAGAGGATCCTTAGAGATAAGGAAGCGATTTTAGGATTTTGTTGAGAAGGTTATGGATCTAAACCAGGAATTGGTTGTAGAATCCCTTTGTATAAATGTAAGCCTAAAAGGCATAGTCAGGGGTTGGTTAGCTAGTTAGTCAGGAGTTAGAGTGTGAAGGGTTTGATTGTAAACCTACAGGCAGATTGTGAAACAGAGGCCACTGATATTGGAAATCAGGCCTGAGAGAAGAAACTATGTAAATACCTGTTTATTAATACAAACAACTCAATTCTGAGTGTACGTGTGTGTATGGAGTAATTTAATTGTAACTTGTGTGTGAACTAGAAGTAAGTTCTATGTAATGGAAGTTGCATGTGCAGAGTTAGAGGCGAAATACAGAGAAGAGTAACAAAGCGGTGTTACGGCTTTGTACACATCGATAGTACAAGAGGAAGCCTTTAATGTATCAGTGAAGGTGAAGGAAGCCTAAAGGCGCGAGCGGAGCTAAGCTTAAGAGGAAGTCGTGATTTAGAATAGCGAAGGACTAGAACCCTGAAGGAAGCTGAAACCACAAAAGAACACTACAGGAACAACATAAAAACGAAGTAAAGGAAAGGGCCTAAACGCGAAGTAGGCAGAAAATAATGAGAACCGTCAGATCATTTAGATCAATGGGTATTAACGGCGGAAGAAGAATAGCGGGGATAAGAGAGCGCGGAAGTTCTTGATCATGGTCGAAGGCCCGTACTAAACCCTAGCCTTCGATCTCATTTTCCAAATGCTAACGTCATAGTTAACTACGGGGGTTGAGCTGTTTGGTAATCCGCGTGTTTGTTGAAGACCCACAGACTGTCGGATCGAATGATTAGATCAAGCGTGCCTTGATCAATCGATGGAGGATGGTGATCAGATTGTTTTGGTGATTGGGACAAGTGATGACTGTTAGATTTGGAGAGAGAAGATCAACGGCGAAGAGTGAAAGTCAACGTGGGACGGAACTGCTATTTAATTGGCGAATTGCTGTTCAATCGACGAAGTGCTGTTCAATTACGGATTGCTGTTCAATCCTGAGTGCTGTTCAATTACATATTGCTTTTCAATCCCGAGTGCTATTTAGTCGCTGTTCAATTAACGAATTGGAAAGGAGTGGACCCAAGAAGGTTATAGGCACTGTTTCATTCTATTTGAAGTCCGGTTGTGTTATCACATATCACATGCGAGAGGCGATGAAGTCACATGATGGTGTGATGCAATATTGCGAAAACCGTTGATCTAGTGGACGAAATCAATGGTAGAAAGGGCAATTGTATATCGCAAGATGGGAGTTCTAAATGCACATTCTATTGAGTCTTTTGAACTCCACGATTGCGATAAAGGATGAGTTGGCATGTAGAGCGGGGTTTGGTTAATATGCACGGGTATAGAGTTAACCATAATTGTTATAAAGGTTAAAGGGGTTGAGTTAAAGGGTTCTGCAACAAAGGATTACCTAAGGGTCAGATTGGAGTTAGTTATTAACTTGTTTCACATGAGACCAATTAAGGGGCCTTGAACCTTAAGTAATGAAGGTTTGACCAGGCAGGTCTTTGGAATTTTTGGGAAAGATGAGATTATGAATTTTATATGCATAATGTGGGTATCACAGGTTTTCCCTGCTTCATTTGGTATCAGAGCAGAATTGTGGCTGAAACATTTGATATTAAGGCAACACAAAGAAATTCTGTGTGAAAATTTCTTTGAAAAGAATTTAGAACAGAGTTATGTTTTGAAGGTGTGTATACAGGTGAATGGTGATGAAAGCAGGCAAGAGGAGATCAGATTCTAATCTGACAAATAGTAAGCACACAGAGGTAAGGTATAGCAGAATATTGGGAAAATTGCAGATGCAAGGGAACAAAGGACAATCCATTCAAAGTGCAAGTGAATGGTAGAACAAGATCGTGCAGAAGTCTTGAAGGTGAGATGGTATGTTTTTATTTTAATTGATTTGAAGATTGGAGTGTGTGGTCTTTATATTGATACACAGGTGACAACAAAAGAAGGTGAGAAGTTTATAGTGACCTAGAGCAAGGAGTGCTCAATTGGTTCCAGAGGAAAGAACCAGTGAGATGCTAAAACACTGAGCTCAGAGGAGAGAAGTTTAGTGAAGCCTATGTAGCAAGAAGGAGACTTGTTATTGCAGAGGTATTACTGTAACTCACAAGAAGATCATAAGGGAAATTCCACAGAGGATGTGGGTAGAATTGCTAAGTAAGAAGAGGCGGTCAGAACCAAGTATTTCATTGTGATTGAAATACAAGAGGACAATTATGTTCTTAGAATATGCAGATGAGTTGAAGCCTAAAGGAGCAAAGAGAAGTGCTCAAAAGAGGTTCCCGAGATAGAGAACCAAGGGCTTGCCAAAAGACCAAGTACAGAGGAAAGCTTGGTGAGGTAAGTAGCAGCAGGGAGGACTTGCTGTTGCTGAGGTTTTAATGCAACTCATAGTGAGTGAGTGAGGAACTCATAGAGATGGAGGAGAAAATGATTACTGATAGTCATAGCAGAGGTTCTAAGGAAGACCACAACAGAAGAAAAGTGAAGGAGGAGGATGCCAAGACAAATGGCAAGAGAACGAGTCAAGTGGAATTTGATAAGGAAATTGTAGAGATGGAAAAACAACTCGATGCATTAAGGAGAACACTGGAGGAAAACCAGAGACAAGGTTGGGTCTCGAGGAAAAAGCCAATAAAGTGGCATAAACTACAGAGAAGGCTACAACATGGGCAAGTAAAGTGGCTGACGGGAAAACTCATAGAAGCTGAGTTGGAAATGGAAGTTTCCATTTGTAAACCAGAACAGGGGGAAATTCTGGGTGAAGATGAAGAATGGAGATCAATGAACTATTGGGATAGTTCAGAGCAACATACTGAAGTGTTGCCAAAGGAAGAAGAGACACTAAAGTCTTATGTTTTTAATTATAATGATTGTTTTGTGAGTGCAGGTTTTGTAGAGGATTGGCAGCCTTATAAAGCTGTCACAAAACTTTATAAAAATTACCAGAGTTCAGAGGAGAACTTGGATCAACATATTGATGTATTGATAGAGGATGAAGAGTACCTTTCAGAGGATAAGTATTCTAGAGTAGAGTATGATGAAGAATGCCTCTTGAATGAGGAAAATATTGAATTATTGTGACATAAAGGAATTATTGATGAATTGATATTTGGAACTGTTATAAAACAAGGGCAATTCCTTGTGGAAGAAGGAAACGAATATCAACATGAAAAACTAATATGTGAAACGTTAGTTGAGGTTGTTGAACTATACATTTTTCAAACTGACAATTGTTGTGTGAATACATGAATTATAAGTGTTGAATATGAACTTATTTTTGTGGAGATGAATGACACAGAATTGTCTATGGAAGGCAGTATGATTGAAGCATTGCGCAATAGTGACCGTGTAAAGGATAAAGCTAGAAATGAAGACCATTGAGATAAGACAATTGTTAAATGTAAGGAAGAAATTGAATTGCTGGAAAACTTGCTAGGAGGAAATGGAAATCGAAAAGAAGTGGTTACATCAGTACTTAACAGTAGTAGAGGGTCTTTAAAAGACATGGAGACAAAAGAGTGTTTTGGTTCACAAACCAATAGTTTGTTTGCAGGAACAAGGCATAGATTGAATGAGTGTGATGCCGTGATCGAAGAAATTGAACAGAAGTTATTTGGGAATGAAATGGAAGTTCATAAGAAACAAGAGGGTAAGTATGTAAGGGTGGCTGTAAGGAATTAGCAACTACAAAGTGAAGGAAACCAACAGAAGGTTAAAGGTGAATTTAAAGAAGAGACTATGTTAGTTGAAAACATAGTAAAGGATCATCATTCCATCATGATGATAGGCACAATGGAGATAACCAGGGAAGCTATTGAGGCAGTCAATAAAGATGAAGGACTAAACTCTCATGAAAGGATCAGTGAATGGGAGATAGAATTGGAGCTACTGGAGAAATGGCTGAAAGCACCAGTAGGGAAGAAAGAACCTGGTGAAGATTGCAAAGGATATGTAAGAGAGGAAGAGGAAAGAGTCTAACAAAGAAGTGATTTGGACATAGAAATTGAATTGATGACGGATTTGATGAGAAGAGAGTCTCAAAGGAAGAAGGCAACTGAAATAAAACAAAGCAGCAACAAGAAAAAGACAACAACAGACTGTGAAATCATAACTAATGGGGCAATGTAGCATAAAGTATGGAGACCTGGAGAACAACAACAAACAACATCAACAACCAAGGACAGACTACAGAACAAAGTATGGGATCCAAGAAGACATAGATCAGAAGACATAGATTAGGAGATCATGATTAATTTCAACCTTGAGAGTCTGATGCAGGAGCATTCAACTCAACAATAACATTGTATCTTAGTAGACATAGGGGGTCTTGTGTTTTCAAGGAAGTTGGTTTCTTATGTTTTGAATTAATGTAATTATTAAGGTTTTGAGTGATTTTAATGAGAGGAGCTAGAATAGGGGTTTAATTAAGGATAGTGACGCATATTAGTAATTATTCTCGAATGAAGGAGAACATGGGAGAATAATGAGGCATATTAGTAAATATTCTTGAATGTGGGAGAACATGAGAGAATCAAGATAGTTGAGAGATTGAGAGATTTGAGAATTAATTGTAAATCTTAGATTAGGAGCTAATTCATGATTTTGTGGATTAGAGAGGATCCTTAGAGATAAGGAAGCGATTTTAGGATTTTGTTGAGAAGGTTATGGATCTAAACCAGGAATTGGTTGTAGAATCTTTTTGTATAAATGTAAGCCTAAAAGGCATAGTCAAGGATTGGTTAGCTAGTTAGTCAGGAGTTAGAGTGTGAAGGGTTTGATTGTAAGCCTATGGGCAGATTGTGAAACAAAGGCTACTGATATTGGAGATCAGGCTTGAGAGAAGAAACTGTGTAAATACCTGTTTATTAATACAAACAACTCAATTCTGAGTGTACGTGTGCGTATGGAGTAATTTAATTGTAACCTGTGTGTGAACTAGAAGTAAGTTCTATGTAACGAAAGTTGCATGTGCAGAGTTAGAGGCGAAATACAAAGAAGAGTAACAGAGTGGTGTTATGGCTTTGTACACATCGATAGTACAAGAGGAAGCCTTTAATGTATCAGTGAAGGTGAAGGAAGCCTAAAGGCGTGAGTGGATCTAAGCTCAAGAGGAAGTCGTGATTCAGAACAGCGAAGGACCAAAACCTTGAAGGAAGCCGAAACCACATAAGAACACTAAAGGAACATCATAAAAATGAAGTAAAGGAAATGGCCTAAACACAAAGTAGGCAGAAAAGAATGAGAACCGTCAGATCATTTAGATCAACGGGTATTAACGACGGAAGAGGAATACGGGGGATAGGAGAGCGCAGAAGTTGTTGATCATGGTCGAAGGCCCGTACTAAACCCTAGCCGTCTATCTCATTTTCCAAATGCTAACGTCACAGTTAACTATGGGGGTTGAGTTGTTTGGTAATCCGCATGTTTGTTGAAGACCCGTAGACTGTCCGATCGAATGATTAGATCAAGTGTGCCTTGATCAATTGGTGGAGGATGATGATTAGATTGTTTTGGTGATTGGAACAAGTGATGACCATTAGAGTTGGAGAGAGAAGATCAACGACAGAGAGTGAAAGTCAACATGGGATGGAACTGCTATTCAATTGGTGAAGTGCTGTTCAATTAAGGATTGCTATTCAATCCCGAGTGCTGTTCAATTATGGATTGTTGTTCAATCTCGAGTGCTGTTCAGTTGTTATTCAATTGACGAATTGGAAAGGAGCGGACCGGAGAAGGTTATAGGCGCGGTTTCATTCTATTTGAATTCCAGCTGTGTTATCACATATCACATGTGAAAGGCAATGAAGTCACATGATGGTGTGATGTGATATTGTAACAACCGTTGATCTGGTGGACGAAATCAACAGTGGAAAGGGAAATCACATATTGCAAGATGGCAGTTATGAATGCACATTCTATTGAGTCCTTTGAACTCCGCGATTGCGATAAAGGATGAGTTGGCATGTAGAGCGGGGTTTGGTTAATATGCACGAGTATAGAGTTAACCACAATTGTTATAAAGGTTAAAGGGGTTGAGTTAAAGGGTTCTGCAACAAAATATTACCAAAGGGTTAGATTGGAGTTAGTTATTAGCTTGCTCTGCATGAGACCAATTAAGGGGCCTTGAACCTTAAGTAATGAAGGTTTGACCAGGCAGGTCATTGAAATTCCTGGGAAAGACGAGATTATGCATTTTATATGCATACTGTGGGTATCGCAGGTTTTCCTTGCGTCAATTGTTTTGGGAGGTAAATGGTAATTTGTTAAAAGAATGAGTTCTACTTCCAACTTAGATATGCCACCTCAAATAAATCTCATGGGCTCAAATAACTTTGAGCTATCACATGATCACATTATGAGTGTTGTCACACTTTCGGAGAGTTGAACTTAGGTCCTTGTGAAGAAAAGTTCACTTGATCTCTAACTTGACTACAATTTGCTTGACAAGGTAAATTGTAGATACCCAAAATTTGAGGTAATCAAAATTAAGAAAGTTCACCGATTCATACCTTGTCTACAATTTCATTGATAATTAGGACTTGAATTTAATTACAGGCACAAAAATTGAGAAAATAGAATTTAGTTGATTAGAAAATGCATTTAGTTTTGAAATTCAAATTCAGTGCATCCAACACAAATTAACTATCCATGACATAAAGCAATTAGATCTTGATTTTAGCCCATGCTTCCAAATTGAGTCTTTATGTCATTGTAAATTTGACTCATTAAGAGAAAATATATGTAATTGTTATCTAACATAACTTATCAAGTTTAGATTTAGATTTTAGAAATTAAATTGGTCAAAATTTGTTGGTTAATTGATTAGCTTTAAAATAAAGTAAGCGAGAAATGTGAAGTTTTCATACTATAAATTAAATTATGATATGTATTCCTTTACTAATTAAATTCTCATCATTGAATGCTTCATGTTATTAAATAATTGTTTTATTATTTTTCATATTTTTATCAATCAATAGATATTTGGAAACTACTTTGAGAAACTTGCCCCTAGCTTAGGGATGAAGAAAAATAGATATACTATGGTTTTTCAGAATGTTAGATATAATGCATTCTCATCAATCCATTGGGGGAATCTTTTAGATTATGGTATTCTTTCAAAATAGAAGAAAAACATCTTCTAGAGGAAAACTTGTAAAGGTTTTTTAGATAGATGGTCAAGAGACAAAAAACAATATAATGTATGTGTTGAAAGATTTGAGAAAGGAATTACAAAGAAGACCAAATTAAATTTCATGAAGAAAAGAAAAGATGAAATAATCAGACTTAAAGAAAACAAAGAAGAGAAACATGATCAACTATCCAAGTTGCCAACCTTGAGTTACATAGTTATAAAGGAGGTTAAGCACTTGAAATAAGGAAATGTGAGCAACTTAAAGAAGGATAAGGATGATTGAAAGGAAGTAAAAAAAGAAATACAAAGAATGAAAATATTGTCTAATCATAATCAATTCCTTCGTATCAATGTTAAGATTGCAAAATTCCATCTTCATATGGTATAATCCAAGGTCAGATGAAGAAATGACCATATGGTAAATCTATAAGAAAGTTGAAAAACTTGAAATATTGAAGTCAAATAAAAAAATATACCCAAGGATTGATCTAAGATGAAATAAATTGATGGATATCATCTCACATCTACTTCAAAAGGAGAAACTAGAGAATATACAAAGATATCATTAAGAATTAACTAAAGAATTTTAGCTCGAACTAAGGTGGTAAAGGCCAAGTTTAATAATGTTGTTTCAAATATAAAAATTACAATTCAAGATCAAGCACATCATATACAACATGATAATTTTACATAAAGGAACATTGATTATAAGTCCATTGATAATGAAAGAGAGACATCAAAAATGGAATTATATTGCCAATTTCATAGCAAGAACAACTATAAGAAAACTATAAAAAAGAAAAAAAAAGAAAAATAAATAAAAAAATAAAAAAATATGTGTATTACTATCAATGGTATGATAGTATATGACATGAAATAAAAAGAAACTATATGATGTTAAGCTTCAAGGATTGACATAGATAAGTGTTAAATATGGATGGATGCATGGTGAAGTGCGACATTAATTGAGCCAAAATATGAGGAAATGCTATTACTTTATTTCGTCTTATGTAAAACTCTATCTACAAACCTTTACGAAATATATTTTCAAAGGGGTTGCTATGTTATGACACCAATGTGCACTTTAGCCAATATAAGGGCTTACATGTAAAGTGAATAGTAAGTTGGCTTGGTATTGGGCTTGCATGAACAATGAGCCTAAAACATGACGATGGTAATTATTATACACATGGGCATATGCTCATTATATCCAGATGTATTTGTGGTTTTGGGAATTCTCTAATATATTGAGGTTATTGCGTAGATAATAATAATAATATTCCTAAGAGCAATGCTTCAGGCTTACCTTAGTATATTTAATGTAAGTTTATAACTATA